>CALNXI010001566.1:60832-76135 GCA_942486025.1 Porites evermanni | reverse complement strand
TAATGTGCACTGAGGTAGCGTCGAGGTATATTGAAAGAGGAAATGCTTCACTTCTGGTTGTCTTACGTCAATCAAAAACGCTGTTGCTTAAGTTCCCCAGTTACAAGACGGACCAATGGCCTATTTATTAATATGAGGTGAACTAGCCCAGTTAGCTGGGTTAGCTGGGTTAGCTTGGTTAATTTCTGAACTACGACAGTACCAAGTTCACTCTGAAGAAACCCGACGCTCTTTTATCATAATTATATAGTTTCGGACAGTCGGACAAACTAATTAACCTTTGTCCCTAAAACACTACAGTCTGTGTGACCTGTGTAATCCGTGACTTCACTTTGTACTGACGGTTTTAGTTTGTGACTCAGCCAGGTGGATTTATTATTAGACAGAACCTTTGTAGAGTGCAAAACAGTCGGTTTTTTCTAAAAATCGGTTTAGCGTAGCGAGAGATTAGCGTAAGAGTCTCCTGCGCGCGCGGCGAGCCTCACACGCCTGTAGGGCGTACAGACTGCAAAATATTCCGTATTTTTGCGTTATCAAGCTCTTGCGAACAATCAAACAAAAGGTCTGGAGCGAGACTGAAAAAGGAGAGCGAGACTGGGAGAAAGGCTAAAAATACGGACTGTCCGTTTTGCGTACATTATATTTGTTCGAATTACCTGCTTCTCCCAGCCACGGGCAATTCCCATTGGCTAAATTTTGATGGAAGCTGTTGGCAAGCTGTCAAATGTTTCCCACAAGTCATTTGCGCCCTTGACGCGTTCAATTTTTCTCTAATTTGCGAAAGCGTGGCGGCACAGTTTCTAACCTTTGTTCCGCACGGCGAGAAAACGTTGTGGAGAAAGTTTCTCCTTCGTCGAGGACACCGAAAATTTCGTTTTTTCTGTTTCACCTTTTTCTAGTAGGGGCAACAAACACTTCTTCTGCTTTTATCCATCCACTCTTGAAATTGCCGAACTGTGTTTTGAAACAACAGCCTCGCATTCTACAATTATCTTAAGCGCTTGGCTTTTTCGGTTTTCTCCCTTTTCGAGGAGCAGGCACAGGCTTTGTCAGCGTGCTGCCCTGAATAGGCATTTGCACTAAGAGGTCATGTGACATCGTTTTCATGAAAATGAAAATTATATGATTTTGCCTTCGAAAAACGATTAGTGGGTCATATCTTAAACAAAATAATAGTGATTTGGTTTTTCAAACCCGTACCATTTTCTTAGAATGAGTAAGTTTGAAGCTGGTCACTTGACCAAAATAAGATTTTTAAAATTTATAAATTACCTCTTTCTGAACTCAAATTTTGCACTTAAACTTCAAGGAAAATGTGGAAAAGATGATGTGTTAAAGTTTGCAGCACATCTGAGCGTAACTATCAAACGTTTAACAAGATATAAGTAAAAAGTAGTTTTGGCCGCCATGTTGGAGGGCAAGAGTATGCCCTCCAACATGGCGGCCAATACAAATCATACTATTTTGTTGAAAACTCAAGGTGCTATAAAATATCTCCCTTAAATGCGTTTCCTCTCAAATTTCGGGTGTAAAATAATTTTTATGTGTTCTGTCAATTTTTGGCATCAGCAAGAGTCCAACTCATTGTTTAAAGGAAGCATTGGTCACGTGACCTATTCCANTGGATTTATTATTAGACAGAACCTTTGTAGAGTGCAAAACAGTCGGTTTTTTCTAAAAATCGGTTTAGCGTAGCGAGAGATTAGCGTAAGAGTCTCCAGCGCGCGCGGCGAGCCTCACACGCCTGTAGGGCGTACAGACTGCAAAATATTCCGCATTTTTGCGTAATCAAGCTCTTACGAACAATCAAACAAAAGGTCTGGAGCGAGACTGGGAGAAAGGCTAAAAATACGGACTGTCCGTTTTGCGTACATTATATTTGTTCGAATTACCTGCTTCTCCCAGCCACGGGCAATTCCCATTGGCTAAATTTTGGTGGAAGCTGTTGGCAAGCTGTCAAATGTTTCCCACAAGTCATTTGCGCCCTTGACGCGTTCAATTTTTCTCTAATTTGCGAAAGCGTGGCGGCACAGTTTCTAACCTTTGTTCCGCACGGCGAGAAAACGTTGTGGAGAAAGTTTCTCCTTCGTCGAGGACACCGAAAATTTCGTTTTTTCTGTTTCACCTTTTTCTAGTAGGGGCAACAAACACTTCTTCTGCTTTTATCCATCCACTCTTGAAATTGCCGAACTGTGTTTTGAAACAACAGCCTCGCATTCTACAATTATCTTAAGCGCTTGGCTTTTTCGGTTTTCTCCCTTTTCGAGGAGCAGGCACAGGCTTTGTCAGCGTGCTGCCCTGAATAGGCATTTGCACTAAGAGGTCATGTGACATCGTTTTCATGAAAATGAAAATTATATGATTTTGCCTTCGAAAAACGATTAGTGGGTCATATCTTAAACAAAATAATAGTGATTTGGTTTTTCAAACCCGTACCATTTTCTTAGAATGAGTAAGTTTGAAGCTGGTCACTTGACCAAAATAAGATTTTTAAAATTTATAAATTACCTCTTTCTGAACTCAAATTTTGCACTTAAACTTCAAGGAAAATGTGGAAAAGATGATGTGTTAAAGTTTGCAGCACATCTGAGCGTAACTATCAAACGTTTAACAAGATATAAGTAAAAAGTAGTTTTGGCCGCCATGTTGGAGGGCAAGAGTATGCCCTCCAACATGGCGGCCAATACAAATCATACTATTTTGTTGAAAACTCAAGGTGCTATAAAATATCTCCCTTAAATGCGTTTCCTCTCAAATTTCGGGTGTAAAATAATTTTTATGTGTTCTGTCAATTTTTGGCATCAGCAAGAGTCCAACTCATTGTTTAAAGGAAGCATTGGTCACGTGACCTATTCCATTCATTTTAGCGTCTCTCCCCAGTCTCGCTCTCCGTTTTCAGCCTCTCTCCAGACCTTTTGTTTGACTGTTCGCGCGAACTTGAATACGCAAAAATACGTGTTTTGCAGTCTAGAACCCTTGAAAGGCCATTTGTCGTTTCTGTTAGGTTTTCAGTGGTAAGATATTCAGTCATAGAGTGAGTGCGCAGATGAACATTCAGTCCCTAAAGCGGGGTTGACGATATATATTAATGACTCGGGACACAAAAAAGTTTCCTTTGTCCGTATTAATCAGGTGTCCATATTAAGCGGGTTAATTTCAGTGAAAATATATGAGCTTTTTCGTCGGGAAAAACGAAACTGTCTGTTATATCTGGTTACATACCAGTGTCAGTAGAGCGGGGTTCCACTGTATTTTTGTTCAGCAATGCGCGGATTCGGCTTTATTTCTTTCGGCTTGCAATGCGTATTCGTGAATTTTAGCTGAGTATTGGCGAATCTTTGCTGACGTCATTGTTTACATTTTTCCTCATTAGCATACGACTTAACTCAAAGAAGCCGTAGCCGTATATACTAACTAAATTCAAACGTTGAATGAGCTGATTAACTTAAACAATTTGTGCAATTTTCAGCTTATTAAAAAGCAAGATTGAAGTAAATATCAGCCGTCTAAAACTGAGAAATTGCTGGGTGGCAAAAAAAGGTAATGAGCCATGCATTCTTTGTAAAATTCCGAGTATTTAAAAGGGGATTTCTACAAAACCAACAGTATATCGGGCTCAAATTTTCAGAGATAACTGAAATTGTTATGCTCTTTCAATATTCAGGGGTTTAATTATTATTAGCTTCATCCGATAAGGATGAGCATATGTTAATGAGGCAGAAAGAGTAAACAAAGACTCGCATATCGTAAGTCAGCATTGCGTTTCTTGTTTTTGCAAAACAGTCCGTATTAGCGTATTCAAGTGGTCTTGGATGGAGCGGTCGGCTGGAGCGAGACTGAAATCGGAGAGCGAGACTGGGGAGAGACACCGAAAGGGCGTGTGAGGCTCGCACGCTTCGCGCGTGTGATCCTCCACACGTACACGCGCGTGGGATATGTATGTACTCATTGCGCAAGATGGCCGCACAACAGCACGGTTGTGAATACTTTTCTTCGTACTGCGGCGGAAACTCTTCCTCTTGTAAGGTAAGTAATCGTTTACCTAAAGAACTACAGTTTCTAACATGCAATGGGAAAAAGCTGAGAGTAAGATGATGTAATTGACGGTTGGTTGGCATCATAGTCAACCACATTGAATCTACATCTACAACGCCTTCGCCCATCACGCTTTTGTAGCTGTTTGTTGGTCAGGAGGGTGAATTGATTAACAGTTGTGTGTATACTCTGACTACAGCATCCCAAACAATGTCTTGCGCTTTAGTGACACAGCTATTTATTTTGTTAAACTTTGTTCAAGTCAGGGCCTCTAGCACGGTTTGCTTCTTTATAATCCATCTTCCCCTAAACACGTTTTGCTTCTTTATAATCCATCTTCCGTGCTGTTCTATTTCTGAGGTGCGCCATTGCGAGGAACTTCCTCGAATGTACACTTTCAGTTCCTTTTTTCTGACATGATAGTTTTAGGGGCTAAAACGATAGTGAACATGCTCGGANGATGAGCATATGTTAATGAGGCAGAAAGAGTAAACAAAGACTCGCATATCGTAAGTCAGCATTGCGTTTCTTGTTTTTGCAAAACAGTCCGTATTAGCGTATTCAAGTGGTCTTGGATGGAGCGGTCGGCTGGAGCGAGACTGAAATCGGAGAGCGAGACTGGGGAGAGACACCGAAAGGGCGTGTGAGGCTCGCACGCTTCGCGCGTGTGATCCTCCACACGTACACGCGCGTGGGATATGTATGTACTCATTGCGCAAGATGGCCGCACAACAGCACGGTTGTGAATACTTTTCTTCGTACTGCGGCGGAAACTCTTCCTCTTGTAAGGTAAGTAATCGTTTACCTAAAGAACTACAGTTTCTAACATGCAATGGGAAAAAGCTGAGAGTAAGATGATGTAATTGACGGTTGGTTGGCATCATAGTCAACCACATTGAATCTACATCTACAACGCCTTCGCCCATCACGCTTTTGTAGCTGTTTGTTGGTCAGGAGGGTGAATTGATTAACAGTTGTGTGTATACTCTGACTACAGCATCCCAAACAATGTCTTGCGCTTTAGTGACACAGCTATTTATTTTGTTAAACTTTGTTCAAGTCAGGGCCTCTAGCACGGTTTGCTTCTTTATAATCCATCTTCCCCTAAACACGTTTTGCTTCTTTATAATCCATCTTCCGTGCTGTTCTATTTCTGAGGTGCGCCATTGCGAGGAACTTCCTCGAATGTACACTTTCAGTTCCTTTTTTCTGACATGATAGTTTTAGGGGCTAAAACGATAGTGAACATGCTCGGAGTGTGATAAATATATATATAAATGTATATGTACTATCGCACTATCAGAAAGTCAAAAACCAAATTTTCGAACGAGACTCTTCTTCTTCTTCTTCTTCTTCAGCAATGACCCTATTTATACTAGAGGATGTCTCAGAGAACTAAGGCTTGTAGTATTATAATTATGAGAAATAAGGGAGATGCATTTAACTTCAGATTAATTAAACGTTTGACATTTAGGTGCCTCTAATCTATGCACTTAACAGACGTTTAGTTGCCTTACAGTAGAAATTTTTTTTATGCCCTTTCGTATTGAAATGGGACACACTTAGTTAAGATCACACTTAAAAGTCCGGTGGTAGAAAGGCGGACTTTGTTATCTCAGGGTTCGCAAATACGCCAAATTTGGCGTATCTTACGCCAAAATTGTTCAGATGACTCTGCCGAGTTTACAGAGTTTTTGGTAACAAACAGGGAGCCACTTTGACTCCAGAAATTTTTGGTAAGAAGCACCGGTTTGTCCATATCTTTTTTGCAACAAATTCAATTTATGTTTATTGTAAATGTTGCAAACCTTAATTAAATCATCAAAATTAAAGAATAATACTGCACGACAAAACAGGAAGAGGGTAAATTACGATCAAAGTTTACTCCATGACTGCCATCATGGATTTGAGCTTTCCAGGTCAGAGAACCGTCACAGCTACTTCGTGTATCCCTCACGATAGTGTATGCATGCCAGGACCACATACCGGAAAGTCTGAAAATGGCTTTTTTTGTTGTGATACTTGACTCCAAATATTCCAAAATGACTCCAAAATTTGTGAAGCAGAAGTCACACTGACTCCACTCATCAATATAATTTGCAAACCCTGTTATGTGCTAGATAACTCTCTATTAACTAGGTAATGTCTTTCCTTTTCCTATCCACTGGATAGGTATTAGGTTGATATGACGGTCTACCTTTTGAACAACTGGGGCCCCCACAGCTGTTAATTGCAATATTAGTTAATTCACCCAGATGTCATAGTCATCCTCTAGAATAAATAAAACCATTGTTATGTACAGATCTGTAACGGGCAGTGACAGTTAAGATAATTTGTGTGTATACTGGACCAAGGACCACATACAGTATCAGCTCAGGTCAAAGGATAAACTGAGTGAGTTGCGAACCATGTTGACTCCTGTAACCTCTGTGTGGCTATTTTATGCAACAGGTTTTCACAATTTGAAGCTGCAGTAATTTGTTGCACAGATTGAATGTGACCTTTACTTTTCACAGCAAAGTTCTATGTTTAACTCTGGCTAAAAAAATTATAATTTGCAAATAATTCCTCACTCCAAGAGTGGGAAATTAGATTTTTTGAGTAGGGAAACTTCTGTGAGTGCAAAATCCCCTCTGTTTGCTGGGAGAGAGAATGGTTTAGGGTGCATAAACAATAGGTGTAAAGATGCAGTGTACACGGGTTTGTAACGATACAGTGTATATGAATGTGATGTTACTATAGTGATAGGCACATCCAAGGTGACATTCATCTCGCAATACACATGTAACCTATTGTCTTGATATGTTTACTGGTACGTTATGTCTGTTATACAGCAGTTATTGCATTTATTGTTATCATACATTCACAACACATTTTTAATGGTTACAGACATACAAGGTATTAAATGGTTCAGGCATCTTGTTGTAAGCAAAAAGTATGAACATTGTGTGTACAAAATGTATTGCAGTTAGTTTTTTATTTCAGGTAATTTTTCTTTTTCTTTTTTCTTTGGTATAGTTATGTATGCTTATGAATTTGAAGCAAAGGAGAAACAAAAATTGTTGGAATAAAAAATTAATCACAACATGAATACTATGTTCTTTTTTTCATGCTTTGTATTCTACTGACTCTAAAAGCAGTTTAGCAAACTGTTTTTTCTTTAATCTAAAGTTGATCTCAGAATGGTTTACATTTTGTATTTTTCATTTTAGCCTTTTTCAGCAAAAAGCTGGTCGATGCATGTATATCTACTCAAGTTGTGAATTAATCAGGCACACAAGTTCCAAGGTTATAAGATGAAATTTTTCCATTGTAGATGACATAACATTTGATAACAGGTTAGTTGAGTTAGCTTATTCCTTATTTTCTTAGTTTTAGCGAAATGACTTCTTGTACAGTATTAACAAACTCAGTCTATTTTTAAACACTGATATGCTACTTTTATTAACTTAAAGGTACATGTACAGCAAATATTAAATTAATTTTTGCCCTTTAAAGTGAAAATTAATTCAAAGAAAAAATACATTACACTTATAACATTATATATAAGAATAACCTTATAACCTTCAAACATTTTTTGCAGCAACAACCGTAAACATGTCCTTTTATTTAATTATTAGTTTATTTTGTTCTTTGTACTTGTCCACCTGTTCATCACAGAGGATCACCACCCTACATGTGAAATAAGAAATATTGTTACATTGCTATAGGCTATAGGTCACCTGAAATCTTATGATGAAACTGTTTTCTGCCAAAAGTCTCTGAGGTGGCAACAGTGCAAAGTCTATATAAAAAAACTGTGCACTGTTAACCTTGAACAACAACTGCTCACCGAGGTTGACATGTATTTGTAGAAGTTCTTTTTATAGGCTGTAAGACAAATTGAATCTCAGTATTTTCTTCGGCTCTCCCTTGGGTAACATTGAAACTTGACAATAAATTACTGAAAGTGGTGGCTTATTACAGCATTAATGACATTACACGATAATTATTCCTGGCGGGGGTGAGGGCCTTTTGGCCACTGATTTGTTTATTCCTAAATTTATTCTGGCTCTGGAAATCGCTTATTAGGGCTTTGCAATTTTAAAATTTTCTGAGGGAGCATGCCCCCAGACACCTTGAAAATGTGGACTGTTGATACAGTCGGTTACTCTATTCAAATCTGCTGGCTACTCCAATTTTTATTGAAACCCCTGCAGACAGGCAATTTTTTTAGCTGTTAACCCTTTCTCCTAACATTAGCAATGCACAATCAACAGAAAAAGTTATGAGAATTAATAAACAGATGATCGCCAAATGAACAATTGCTCTGACCTTTAAACAAATTCTCCCACCTAATGCTTTCAGGGAATGTATGGAGATTAGTTGGGAGAATTTGTATGCAAATATTGGGGCATAAAGAGTTAACCATTGTTGAGCTATTTTGAAAAAATAGCTCACATGTCAGTGGTCTAAGGGAAAGTTTCTTTGTGGCTTTGCCTGTAGGGATGCGGGTTGCAGAGGCCAATAGGGTTGAAGGTACTATGAGTTGATGCTAGGAACCAATGAGATTTTGGCATCTAAACATGACATTGCTGCACTAAAGGTCAAACAAGGGCACGTTGAGACTGGCATTTTGTTTCTTCACAAAATTTTTTGTCATCTTTTGTAACAACCAAAGGTGTTTAGAAGCACAACATTTAATATCTTCATGATTCAAATGCTGAGTACAGTGATGCAGATGTTTAAGGGATCATATTTTAGTGTGGCTGCTGGTTCAAGACATTTATGACCTAATTTGGTCATCGTGAACAGCACAACGTACATGAATTATGTTTCACCTGCTTCAAAGTGAAGTACAAAAATCATATTTTTCCAAGGTTTACAAGTGAAACATTAATAATTGGTATTTAGATATTGACTTTAACTTGCCACCTCAGCACTGGGTAGGCCAGTTCTTGCAGTTCTTTCATTTACAAACACCCCCTATTCTTTAGTGGGTGCAAACATGTCAGTGGCTATACTTCCAGTGCTGGTCCTTTAGATCCTGTTCCACCTAGTCAACACTGGTTCTCAGCTACGTCAGCCCCATTTTTCATATATTCTGGTTTAGCTAGTTTCTCAGATTGTAGGAGACAATTTGAGTTGCCTGTGTATAACCTAAAACCCTGCTGTTGTTGAAGGAAATTATTCACTCTTGCCTTTCTTGGAAATGGTGTAGCCTCCAGGATTCCTTTGCCTATTCCCACTTTTCACAATTATTTGTTGCTTTCTGCAGCTCACTTCAATTTCTCCTATTCAGCTTGTCATATATCTGCCATAAACTAGTAATAGCTGACACTACAGCTGCCCCTGCTCTGTATATTGTCGGTCAATAGTATTCTTGCTCGTTGTGTAGCTCTTTCAAATATACCAATAATTCATAATGAAGATTTTCACCCATATTCCATATTTCCAATAGGTGAGATAAATACAGGAAACCCAAGGTTCCATGCACAGTTTCAGTTTGATTTACACAGCTTTGATCAAAACATTCTCAGTTCCGAGAATAGTTTATTCTAAACCATAAGAAAAGATTTAATTAGAAGTTGTTTTTTGCTATTTCTCTTTCACTTTTTACGTTCACTTCATTTTATTTGCCGGAAAGTAAGGCTTAGAAATTAAAAGGACGTTTGATCTATTCACGCTCGTGCATTCTAGTCTTATTCTAAACTTTATAGCAGAAGGACATCTGTGAGCAGGGAAAAAATCAGCACAGAATTTGATTGTCGCCGAATTTCTGTAATCATCCATCATTCTGCTAGTGATAGGCTAGCCGTTGTTCACTCATCTTGCTTGTTTGGGGCTGAGTCTTATTCCGGTCAAAGAGAGAGAATGAGTGTCTGGCAAGGTTTCCAATATAAATCAAAGATTTGTGAACTGGTGTCTGGCAAACTCTCCAAGTGTTTATATATACACAGTTATACGTACCCCTTAACGTCATCTGCACTTAACAAGTGTCTTTTGGTCCATAACTTTCAAAACAACTGCTCCACAGAATGTCACTGATAACACGTAGCACAAAATAGTATGACTGCACAATAAATGTCACAAAAACTACCTAAGCAGTCCCTTCGGGTTTTTCTTTCTTTACGTCATCCTAACCATTTCGTACTTGTGGGCGCAAACAATAGAAACTTCATCATTACCTACTGATTCCTCACAGCCCCTGTTCAAGCAAATCGAGATTTTTTCTGGTATACTGACTGTATATTTCACCTTTTAAGTACTTTCCTTAATATACATATACGTGCAAGTTACAAGGGTGCCTCCTTGGGATTTCGCCCAGAAGGCAAAATCCCTGCAGGGGCAACAATAAAGTTGCTAATGCTGTCTCTCATTTCTGTTGTCAGAAATTCTGTTGGCTTCCCCCTCAATGCCCGGTTTTCCCCTATGAATCCCTACAAACTCATTGTTAGACTTACTTGGTTAGCTTAAGAGCTTTACATTGTAGTGTCTCATTTTGACTCTTGGATTGGTTTCCTCTACATGCCAGTATTATGGTGCTGCATATTTTATAAGTTTTGCAGTCAGCTGGGAAAGCTGCATGTACCCTTCAGGTTCCCCATGTCCTGATGAGGAATGGAGTCTGTATGTATTTTTTATCTTTTTTGTTAGCTTGCTTCTGCTCTCTTTGTAACTTTCAATTGCTGTATTTTTCAAGAAGGGTTTCCCAGACCCTCTGTAGAGTTATCTTTATTTGCAGTGTATCGTGAGTGGGATGAAGGTTTTCAGGGTCTCTCCTCTTTGTTTTGTCTTCTGATTACAGACTGCCTCTTGCCCCTTGTAGAAATTTTTTGTACATATATGGTTGGAGGTACTATGAGTTGGTGCGAGAAACCAATGAGATTTTGGCATCTAATTATGACATTGCTAAAGGTCAAACAAGAGCACTTTGAGACCCCCATCTTGGTTCTTCTCAATTTTTCATCTATTATTACAGCTAAAGATGTTTAGAAGTATAACATAAATATCTTTATGATTCAAACATTTGGGTGGGTGGATGGGTGCTGCTTCAAGACATTTCTAACCTAATTCGGCTATCACAAATTATGGTACAATGCACGTATGTCATAATTTCTGAGTTCTGTTACACTTGCTTCGAGGTAGAGTGTAAAAGATCATATATTTTTCAAAGTTCTTCAAATGAAACATTAATAATTGATATTTCGATATGGACTTAAACTTAGAAGTATGCAGCGTATAAATTGTGTTTTTAGAAGCTTGAAAGGCAGCTTATTTTTTTAAAAGCTGTACCAACTAAGTTAATCCTGTAAAGCTTTATTCTCTTACTTAGAAAAGGGATAAAGTCCACCATCTTCATGTGCTAGATTACTGTGATAAGTAGAATTCCCTCATGTATGAACCGTGAAAGGGGCAAAGGCCAACACTTACAGGTGCAAACTGTTTGACTACATCTCATGCAGACTGGCTTTTCACAGTAACTTCACATAGTAACTTGAATGTATGAAGACCTCTTTAGTTTTGTAACCAATGCCTTAAGTAAAGGCTCTTTTCTATAAACAGGCAATAACTTCTAACATTTGTAGAATGGAGTCATCAGGGTTAGAGACTGTTTCATTAAGTAGAATTGCACATGGCAACCCCGTGAATAATGATGATGCAACCATCTACAACAATAATAAAAATCGTGACATTTCCTAGTTATTCAGTATTCGACAAGCCCCAATTATCTTAAGAAATCATAAAGAAACCTTTGAGTCTTCCCTCTAAGCAACATTTGGTGAGTTGATATTCAAAGTACTTTAACAATTTGTTAACAACTGCATCACTAAAATGGAGGTTGGGTGCCTGGAGTATCCAAGGGCTTCCACTATTGGCAGCAAGTCCCTAGATTGAAATAATGCCCCCATGACTGGCACAACAGCACAACCCAGCCATAAGCCCCCACACGAAAGGAAAGGAACAGGCACCCATCACACTGAAAAACATCAGTGGAGAAAAAACAAACAAAGCCTAGGGGGAGGGGGGAGGAGAAGAAAATGGCTGACAGAACCTAGCACAAAGGAAAACTGAAACACGCCAATGAATCACATGATCGATGTAGCCAGCTACTGGGCATGTGCATGCCAAAGACCGCTGACCTCAGGCACTAAAGGCACTCTTAGTTGTTAACTCCCTTAAATTGCATTTAAATGCATTTTATTTTGCACCAGCTCTCCAAAGGAAAGACAAAGAAAAAATGTGAATCTATAGTATGAGGATGGACTCAGCTATGCGTAATGTTTTGCATTTTCGTTAATGTACAGCAATTTCCAATTTTGCAAAAAAAATTGTCTAAATTTAGGATTAAAAGAGTAGATTCTTGGTACGGTTACACTGAAGCGTTCAAAACAGCTCATGCACGTTAAAAGTACCTATGTTTAGCCTTGGCAGATAATGGCCAAACGGGAAATGTTTTAAGCAATAGCTATTACATAGGCAAGGCCATTTTTGTCATTCAGAATGGAGTTTGGGATCACTTGATCCAAGCACAATGCCTGTGGGTTGCCAGTCTAGCTATTTTGTACAAAGAGAAATCAAGTGCCAGAAAGCTCTGAAAAAATTGCAAACTCGTAATTGTAGCTTTGAATGAAAAATGGTCAGTATTTCACGATTAAACTCTTTAAAAATTATTGCAGTGACAGATACTTAACATAGATATAAGATTATTTTATAAGAAAAATGGTAAATTGAACAAAGGTCAAACAAATTTTAAATTTCAATATGTTGCTTATCATAAATAAACAAATTCCTTCATGCTGTGTCAGGTGTTCCATAAAAAAAAGTGATCACATTTTACACATAAAGAAACCGTTCTATATACAGTATAGAATACATGTAGAAAGGCAACAATGTATTTTAAAAAATCAATCCTTAAATCAGGGTGCAAAAAGTTTTTAAATTTACCATTCGGGCAAGCTGAAGCTAGAATATACTAGCCCAAACGTCATTTCAACTAGCCCCCAAAAAATTGATGAGCAGAATTGATTTCACAGTTCTTGATCTGTAATTTGAATTCCTCAAAAAACCCCACTTGCCCATCGGGCAAGTTAAGAACAAAATTCACTAGCCCGATAGCAAAATCCACTAGCCCCAGGCTATCGGACACTACTTTCTTTGCTCGCTGCTTAAATACACTTTCACATTATTCCCATACAGTAACGAGGATTTTAAATGTTGCTTGACTTGGTAACAATACTCTGTTTTCCCTTGCATTTGGACTTTTTATTATTGTCTACAGTACCACTGTATGGTAAAAGGTTACGTGACACACCAAGTGCATTGTTGAGTTATACGCGTGTCTATGTAAGCAAAGGAGAATATTTAAGGACAGAAGAGAAGTGCATGTTAGTACCTGTAGTTCTCTCAATAATATGGTTTTCAGTCAACATGACTACAGTGTAGCCTTACCCTTTCAGTGTCTGCCTCTTGATTTTGTTCTTCCCCATCATACACCACAGGCTCAAAGCTAACCCCTCCACTGAAAACAAGAATTTATTGTACATAATTAGTGTACATGTCTTCAAAACAGTGAGCAATTCCATGAAATGATTTTATCATATTATTTCTTAGAAGCAGTAGTGTTTATTATATTTTATAGCTTGTGATAAAGTGGAACAAAGGAGAGTTCCTTAACACTCTTCAGCACATGTAGACTCTGGGAAGATATACATGTAATAATAAATTTGTAAACAACAAATTTGCCAAATTCCTGGAATGTTGATTTACATACATGTACGTATTTTACATCCACTTAAGAGATGGTGTTTGGTCACAGAAATCTTTTGTTCACTCCATTGCAATAAAATCGAAACAACAGTCAATGATCATAACATCATTTAAATTATTTCCACTGTAATGTTCACATCATCATTCTGAAAATCAAAATGATTTGCCAGTGTGTCTGTGTTTTTGGTAATTTTAGAAGGATTTGCAAAAGAGGAAAGATAGTTTGTCCAAACATATCAGATACTGGACTCAGCATTGATGTCTTGAGTTTCAAGTATTAACTATTAACTCACCCTTGAAAACAGAAACTCACTCTGGGCAATTTAATAGTTAATACTTAAGTAATGATCTAGTTAAGAAGGGAAGCAATTTCTTTTGCTATGGCGCAATACACTCTCCTCACATAGGAATGTTTTCATTTTCACACAGAGAATGCATAAAGGTCAAAGATTATTGACAGATTTTTGCAAAGTATTAGACACTAACTAACACGAGCCTGCAAAATAGCTAGAGTTAATCTAGGCAGGTAGTGGAGACTGTTTACAGAGTAAATTTACATTTTGCATAAACCTACATAAAGGCAGTTTCCAAAATAAAATGTACTCCATTTTTAAAGGGTGCTTTTTGTGTTTTAAAAGATTTTGACCAATCATAAGAGTTGAAAACAATAGCCGAGAAAAGTTTACAAATTTTACATGTTCCTCACATAGGAGTTATGTGTTACTAAGACTCAGTCAAGATTTTGTTGTAAGGAAGTTGGTTAGAAAACAAGGAATTAATATACATGCTGCTTGTGTAGTAGTGTAGCAGACATAATGGTAAAATCAGCACCTTTTTGCTTTCCTACATGTTCATTGTGTCTGGTTCTTTCCTTCTTATCTGGACAATTACCAAAAATTTGAGGCATTGTATTGTCATCTCCAGTTTCTGATTTGCCTGAAGCAATTTTATTGGTTAAAATCAAAATTGAGAAACCATCTTCACTCCAATGAAAATCCTCTCAAAAAGGACCAAAGAAAGGTACAGACAAACATTCAAAAATGATCTGGTTTGATTTGTGGCATAGGAATCAAGAAACCATAAAGCACTTGGGATGCCTGTGGTTTGGATACACTAGCATTTGTCAACTTTTGATGTGCCTGGGTGGTAGTACATGTATAAGAACAATCTTTTAACCCAGTTTTTAAATGTTATCTACTGATAATATTATTCTTTTGCTGAAATTTGTCATAACTTTCCATCAAATTAAAATTAATCTAAATGGCAAAGTGAACCATTACATGCACATAATAAGGCACAATTGTTTTTTTCTTTACAAAAAAGGCATACACAGTGAGATTCAAGTTCTGTTTTAATTTCCTTATGAAGTTGGCTTTATCAATTCTTATATAGTTGCCTGTCCTAGAGACACATATTAATAATAGATT
Organism: Porites evermanni; assembly: GCA_942486025.1. Taxonomy (NCBI): domain Eukaryota; kingdom Metazoa; phylum Cnidaria; class Anthozoa; order Scleractinia; family Poritidae; genus Porites; species Porites evermanni. The sequence continues at coordinate 60,923 of CALNXI010001566.1, read as the reverse complement.
TAAAGCATTATCTCAATTTACGTTCTCAATGCAACTTCAAAATCTAAATTAAAAAAATTGAGAGCAATTTGTTATGTTCATTTTGAATGAA
>CALNXI010001566.1:22681-57539 GCA_942486025.1 Porites evermanni | reverse complement strand
GGGGGGGGGGGGGGGGGGGGGGGGGATGGGGTACCCTCTTTCAAGTAGACTTGGTGGTATTCATACTAATCAGCCCCACAAGCCTTACTAAAATTGTGCAAAGTTAACTACATGTAAAAGTTGTTTTCCCTGCAATTAGGATAGCAGGTCTAAAGGTATAAACATAACCAGTAATAATACTAGACAGCCACTTATTTAAACTTTTAGGCTGGTTATACTACAATCATGGTACCATTTTCAATACTCACATATGTCCAATGCTGAAAGGCTGCAGTGACATTAAAAGAAACAAAAGAGATGTGTGAATACACCAATATTGACAAAGAAAATAAAGGACAGTTGTTGAGTTTCATTCAATTTAAACAGGGTGGCAAGCCTGCCCTAGGATTTCACGGTAACGATCGTTTCCGGTACCGTATCGTTACCGTGGTCTTAAAATAACGGAACCGAAGAACAGTTTCCTAGGGACATGTCCTGATATATTCAGACTGAGGGATCAAAATACACAAATATAGTATTTTTCCACTCGGATTCTTAACTAGTACAGCAATTCTTTATGACTCAGCTTGTGTATAAACGAAATTTTAAACGCTACCGTTTTTCTATTGTCCGCCATCTTGAACCGTTCCCAAAGTGCATTGGATGTTACTGATGACTCACTAGACTGTTCACAGTCCCCTCTTTTCCCGTAAGATCGTTGAGATCGAGCGCTTTGCGTTACGGGCTGCTATCGTGCATGTGTGACAAAACTACTTAGGGAGCAGGGGCGCTATCATCCCCGACGCCCGCCCCCTCGGTACATTTTAACATCAATAGACCTTTTTACCGATACGGCGGCCATATTGAATTTATTCGATTTGAGCGGTATTATAGGATGCCCAGGGGGCATGAGCACTTTTCGTTTGTATTTTCGAGCGCTTTTCTGGACATTTTTTCTTAAAGTTTTCTTAGAATAAGATTGTAATGGTAAAAAAGATCCTTGTGCCGTGTTTGGATGTAATAATGATCGCCTTTTTCCCGAGAAATATACAGTGAAAGACCATATTTCTAATACTAAACTAGAAAAAGGCGATCATTATTACATCCAAACACGGCACAAGGATCTTTTTTCCCATTACAATCTTATTCTTAGAAAACTTAAAGAAAAAATGTCCCGAAAAGCGCTCGAAAATACAAACGAAAAGTGCTCATGCCCCCTGGGCATCCTATAATACTCCTTAAATCGAATTAATTCAATGTGGCCGCCGTATCGGTAAAAAGGTCTATTAATGGTAAGACGTGCTATATCTCGACGATCTCACGAAAAAAAAGGGGACTGTGAACAGTCTAATGACTCACGCATGAAAGATATTTTACAGTTAGCAGCAGCGATTGTTATGGCCTCCAGTACCAAGAAAAAAAACATACGACTCCAAAAGTTTAAAAACAATTAGAATGAAGTCTTTTAGTGACAATTTCACTGTCGAAACTGATGATGAGGCAATGATGCCCGAGGTAAGTTTTAAAGGATACAGCAGATTATGTGCGTTATGTTGTAAAAAATAGTCTCACAATATTTTTTTATACATTTTTCAGTTTGGTGTGGAAATTGTCCAGTAGGCCACATAATGCTGGGGGAAACGATTAAAAGGTTATGCAAAGACGCTGGAATTGAAGGTCCATTCACAAACCATAGCCTTCGTGCGACAACAGCCTGCACCGGGGGACCGCAGAAAGGAATTTCAGATAAATTTGTAATGGAGCGTACAAAGCTTAGAGATTTTAGGTCGTTGCAAAAATATCAACGCTCAGATACTTCAAGTAAGATTGAGATTTCAAAGAAGTTCGACTGCTGTGAAGCCATGTCACTACGCGAGTCAGTTACTTCTGAAAAGGTGTCAATAAAACGTGAGGTCGAGGTGGATAAGGAAGAAGTGAAAGGCTGTTCAAGATTTCTGAAGGGACGTAATGAAGCCGGAACGTCTGCTACTTTTAATAATTGTACTTTCATAGTCTCAAAAGACTTTAACGTGGGAACAAATGAATTTCATTTTTTGTCTACAGCTTTGTTGGAAATTAAGTTTGAATTGGTCCAGAGGAGGAATTTTATGTCGTCAGAAACAGCAAACTTGAATTTCAATTAATTGCAACGAGAACTTCTATGAGAGCTAAAAGTTAGACCAATTGTTGTTTTTTCACCATTCTCGTTTCCTTCGCTGGTTAGCATTTCAGGATTATATATTTTGTTTGAACAAACTATAAATGTTATCAGAGCTTCGCTTTTAGCCCTGGCTTAATACTTTTTAGTAAAATCCAACTAGTGGTCTATCATCAATGCTGCATTCTGATTGGTTGAGCTACTACTAGGCTATATGTTATAGCCCACTAGTAGCGAAAAGCGCGGTCTTTTTGGCGGCAAGAAATGATTAAAGTCTAGCTTTAACTAGCTAAAGTTTTTTACTCTCGATATTTTTGACCAAGTAGTTGGAGTTTACTAATTAACAATTATTCCTCGAGCCCGAATGGGCTCTGAGGCAATAGCCCATTTCGGCCTTCGGGGTCATGGGCTATTGACTCAGAGCCCATTCGGGCTCGAGGAATAATTGTTAAATATTATTTTTTCTTCGCAAACCAGAATTTTCATGTCACTTTACCTTAAAACCTGGTGGTTGTGGCTAATACTTTTTAAATAGAGGCCCATAGAGTTTTGAGACGAATCCATCAAATGGTCCCTTTTGTAATTTCACTTTTGAGCTCAGACAGGTAACGACAAGTAAAAGAAAAATCGCCATCGTTTCTTAGATGTTCTGATGAAAGCATTGTTAAGCCTGAACTTTAAATGGATAGTCTTTGTGTTTTCTTCCAGGTTAGCTATTTTTGCATGGGTCTCCTGTTTAAGGAAAGCAAAAAAGTAACGTTAAATGTGTGTGATAAATGAGTGCTTGTTAAGTGAACCGTTATGCCGATCCTTTGTAATTTTGACGAGGTTTAAATTCTAAGAGTAAGGTACAGGATCAGTTCTTTGCTAAACCCTTGATAGTCCAGCTTACCTGTCTTGTCCTTGATGTTGAATCATGATCAACCTCGTTTGCTGCATCACTTAAAGTTTGCTTGATTCATCGCTAGGAATTCGCCTAGATTCCAGTTGAATCAACTGTGGATTTTATTCATGCATTTGACGACATCCAACTACCTTCGCTCTCTTTAAATGCTTCGTACAAAGAGGTCTCAGTCTTAGAAGCATAATCGACCGAAGCAGCACATCTAACAAAACATTTCGTCAATGAATTGCTCACCTCTCATGGATGACGATGTTAACCAAACGTCATGCTAGAAGCAGAACATTTCCCTTTTTTCTTTAAAATAAAATGTGACTAGACAGGCTCTGGTAAATAATCTTTTCTCGTCCCCGCAGGCAAACTTGCTTCCGCTCAATTCCATTTCTACTTTATTTAGAATGATATCGATGTGACATTTTTAGAACAGAAATTGACGGTTATGTTAATTTCTGTTCTGTTGGTTCAATTTCAGTTCTGATTTGTCAATTTCTGTTCAAACTTGATTTCTGTTCTGTTGGTTCAATTTCTGTTCTGTTAGTTCAATTTCGGTTCTGACTTCTCAGTTTCTGCTCTGTTGATCTAATTTCGGTGCTGATGATGGAACCGGAAATTGCAGGTTCGTCATAATGGAATTGGCGGAGATCACCCCTCATAAAATTGATCTTTGCGTTAAAGAAATGCCGCGCTGATAGCAAGTTTCTAGAATATTCAGGTGCACATGCAATCGGATACTTCGACTGTGTCGGGTTTGAATTCCTAAGGTCCGAACAAGTACAGCTTCGGGCAAGGATCTAGCTCCCTTAAAAGCGTGAGTGCTATAGAGATGCCTAAAAGTTTCCATAGAAATGCTGACGAATGCTTTTTAAAACAGACACTGTATGCCAAAAAGTAGATGCCAAGAAACAAATGCTAAATACCGTATGCCAAAACACACATGCCAAAAATCAAATGCTAAAGAAATGTAAACAGATCTACCCAACACAGAGAGAAAGTCATGAAATATAAAAAAACTAAGGAGAAAGTGAATATGTTACAGTGCCCAAGCAGTTTAAAACAAATGAATTTCAAAATGGAATGTTTCTCAAGCCTTCTAGTTACTATAAATACAGAGGTGATAATCTTCAACATTCGGTTGCAATAATAACGGAACTCAATCACGAACTTCAAGAGTAGTGGCACTTAGCACCCATGCCGTTTACGATTCAATTCATCCATTAGCTTGCTCCTAGGAGCCTTTCATGTAGTCTTATTGCGTAACGACACAAAAAACGGCAGTTCCAGGCCACGAACATATTAATTTTACTTTTTCTGTTTTGAACGGCAGTTCCCGGCTATGAAAATGCTAATTTTACATTTTCTGTTTTGAATGGCAGTTCCCGGCCATGAACATATTAATTTTACTTTTTTTGTTGTTCTTTTGAATGGCAGTTCCCGGCCGTGAACATATTAATTTTACTTCTGCTTTTATTTCACTTTTATTTTTATTTTCATTTCATAATTAAAAAACGTTTTGTTTTGATTTGAAAATAAAAAAAAATAATCTATTTCCAGTTCAATGAAAAAGAAAATAATTTTGCCTTTTACTTTCACTTCATTTTCAATTCAAAATAATTAGAGTTCAATCAAAAATTATCAAATTTATCTCATTTTGACGAATGGCAGTTGTCGGCCTTCATACACTTCCCCACAAACATTGCCTTAAGCAAGACTTGAAACTTTTACCCACTGGGGATGTAGAAAAGGTTAACCGAAGTACTTTTAGTTTAAAAACTGAATAGTTCGAAGATACCAAGTGTACTGTCTTCTCTCCTAACCAAAATATCAGAGGGTTTTTTTTTCTGTGGGGCGGGGTGGGGGGCTGGGGTTTGGTCATAGGTTTTGCGCAAAACAAACTCTAGCTTAAGTCCACTCAGCCTAGGCCCAGGGGTAGTCTGTCGGGTAGCGCTTGAAAACGTTGGTCGCTTCGTTTCTTCCGACCAGATTGAGTGCTCGAGGGTTTCCGAGGATAAGGTACACCACGGTAAAGAAAAATGTCTGCCACTGTGCAAAAGATGGACCTGTTAAAGCTAGGACTGTTGATGGAAGCAATAATAAATTTGGAAACCACTCTTCGATTGACGGCTTTCTTTTTTTCTGTCAGAAGAGAAGACAACCTCCTAACGGCCATGTTTGTTGTCCTGAACATTGACGGAGGCGTTCACTCTAATCCTCACCTTAAAAGGGATAAATGCCGGGATAAATCTCGAGCTTAAAACTCCTTCGGGCCACTTAAACTGTTAACTCCCACCATACGAAAGTTAAAATTTTGGAACAAAATGGGACTTATGCCGGAAAAAAGTGTTCGCTTTCAGACTCGAACAAGGGACACATGCTGGGTTCTGTTGCTCTTCAATTGGAGTAAGTATAGTTCGAACGGGACAATGTCACGTTTGGCCTCTAGTACTGTATACAGAGTCGCATCACATCATTTTCTGTTCTTTAATGGGCATCCTGTTGGTCTCATGTCAGGATTAGTGTTTAAACTCAGGTTCTGTTTTATGCCACGCGTTCCTTGGTGTCTTAAGGTACCGTTTTAACCAGCATGGAATAGACTGAGTCACGCAATGTACTAGCCGCTTAATCCATAATTATCGTTTAAATTGTACTTTCCAGTCGCAGAAGCAGGTGTCTATTCCCGCTTACACATGTATTCTTTAATCCACAGGTGCGCGGGAGTCAACTTTAACCGCAATTTCTTGGTTCCAAAACGCAAACCAGGTTTTTTGTGGAGTGAACAAATCGAAGGCGCCATCTGACTTATTCGGGCGTTATATGAACGGTCACTCCATACAGAAATGTCCGGTAAACATTTTGGCGAGCACCGGCGACGTGCTTCGGGAAACAATCCCGTCAATCCCAGTTCTTTTGTTCCTTATCATCATCGGCGATCAATTCGGCCAGCAAAAATTGCTGATCAAGGACTTAGGCTGCGTGTCAGACACGTGTGGAAATCATGGGGTGGCGGGGCCTGGGAACGAAGTTGCGGTAACCTCGTGGAAGGAGGATACTCGCGTCCCCTTCCTCGCGCGTAGTTTTTTTTCCCGGCGACATTGACCCTGGCGTGACCACTATGCACTTGCCGTGGTTCGGTAGGTATGGCTGTTCAAACATAGATTTTGACGGGCAAAATGTCTGGAATTATCGTCATTTTGACCTTTTATGTGGTTAAATGTAATTTAAGCTAAGTTAAACGCGAAACAATGCTGGTCTGGGGTTTCCCTTGTCTCGGTCATGCGCAGTGGTGGGGGATCTGCAGGGGGTCGCGTGGTTTTACAGCTCGGGTTTTGAGGTCAACTCATTTGCGCGTGCACTTTTGCCTTTTCGACGGTGCTTGGCGACTTTGCTCTTATTTGCCTTTTTGACGATGGGTTCGCGGGGTACGACTAATAGCTTGCAAACCGCTCCGGTGTTACTGCCTGTTCCATCTGGAGAAGAGGCTTCGGTTTCAAACGTGTCTTCGTCGGCTGGTCAAAACGTCTCGCCTCCCTCGTCGCAAGTTTCTCAAGCGTCTCTTCCACCGGCCGGGCCGGCGATCGCGGGAGTTTCGCCAGAAATGGTTGCGTTGATCACGCAGACCGTGCAAGCTGTTCTCGCAGCCGAGCGGGAATCTTCGGGAACTGCCTCGACTACATCTCAGCCGGTTTTGTCCGCAGCGAGCGCCATTACTACAACACCGCCTTGTTCGGGAGGCGTTCCCGCTGCTTTGCCGTCGCTCACCGATTCTGCATCAAGCCTGTTGGCCGCGGGGACAGGATTCGGCGGACATCCCGTACAAGGTAGGCCAAGCCAATCATTTGTTGTGCCATCCTTTGTGTCCACGTTTTCGCTTCCATCCATGTCATCTTTCGCTCCTAGCGCCTCGAACGTTTGCTCCTCGCAGAGCGGGGCGATTCGCGATTTCGCCGCCCGTTCTGTCGGTCCATCGGCTTCGTTGTTGGACCAGCCGTTCGTTGTTGGTCCCGGTTTCTCGCCCGTGCCGGCGAAGCTGGTCGCTCAAATCGTGGCGGGCAAGTACGTTGACCTGAGCGATTTACTGGCCGTGAACTTGCTGCAGAAGGAAACCGAGCCGCAAGTGCTGTTCGACGGGCGCCTTGTTCTCACGTCCCAACCGAAGCAACAGCGCCGGAAGATCGAGGACATCGCGTCCTGGATGGAAGCCTTTTCCATCTTTGCTATGATTTTGGTCACCCACTTCCCGCATCGATGGAAGGACTTATTGCAGTACCAGCTGCTCATCCTCCGCACATTCCGTCATTTCTCGGGCAAAGTGTGGCTCGCGTACGACCGAGCATTCCGTGAGCATGCCGCCGCCATTCGCTTGACGGATTGGTCGTCGATGAACGTGCAATTATTTAATTTCCATGCTGCTGGTTCGTCCGTCCGTGACTCTACACTGGCCCAATCTAATGAGTACCCTGAGCCACCAGGATCTTCGTCTTCTAATGTCGTTTGCATTTCGTGGAACAAGGGGCGCTGTACAGCACCCTTCGCGTCGTGTCGCTATGCCCATCGCTGCAATTTATGTTCTGGCTCCCATCGTGCGACGACGTGCCCCAATCGCTCCAGCCGGGACAGCCGTGAAGAACGCAAACGTCGCGGAAGTTCTCCAGGATCTTCCTCCGGTGCCAAAGCTCGCCGTACGTGAGGGATTCGTTAGTTGCCGGGTTTCGCAGCCATTCGTGCGTACAGTCTGCAGTTGTCCTGACGGTTTAGCTGTGCCGCCTCGTGTTGTTGCTTCGCTCATTCCCACGTGAACATTCATGATCTTGTTGTTTATCGTTTTTGTTAGTGTGGCACTTCGCCTTAGTTGATTAGTTATCGTAATGTGGTCTCTTTTGAGGCTATTTTGTTATTTTTGACAGTTCGTGTGCGGCTATATTGTCCCTACACCCCGTTTAGCAGGGGTCAGGGTATCATGCCTTTAGCTCACCTGCTTCGTTGCTAGGCTCTCTTGTTTGCATTTGTACCAGTCTTGGATGTTAGATAATAAAATGCTATGGTTGGGTTTTCATCATTTTGCAAGTGTTTCTTTTCTTTGCAATTTTATCATCAGGGGGTCCTATTTTCCATCCAGTGTCGGTGGTTTCTCCCCTGAATGTGGCACAATTCACGTTGGACCTGGCTGGGCACCCAGATCAGCAAGCAGTCGCCTTTGTTTTGCAAGGCCTCACGCACGGGTTTCGCCTGGGATTCCAATCTACTCGTACACTTAAATCTGCCAAACGGAACAAATCCTCGGCATTCCAGAACCCGAAAGTTATTGACGATTATTTGGCCCACGAGGTTTCCAGATGCCGGGTGGCAGGCCCCTTTCCCTCGATTCCCCTTCGGAATTTACAAATAAGCAGTTTCGGGGTAATCCCCAAAAAAGGCCAACCTGGCAAATGGCGGCTTATTGTTGACTTATCCTCCCCGGGTGGGTACAGCGTAAATGACGGTATCAGCGCTGACGCATTCTCTATGCATTACATCAAACTCGACCAGATTATCCGCATGGTGGCCAAGCACGGTCGTGGGGCCATGATGGCAAAGTTCGATGTCGAGGCCGCTTATCGCAACGTTGCAGTGCATCCCGAGGATCGGTACCTGTTAGGGATGAAATGGCGGGGCCAATTCTTTGTTGACTTAGCTCTTCCCTTTGGGCTCCGCTCGGCTCCCTATATTTTTAACTCGATAGCAGACATGGTGGAATGGATCATTATTAATAGGTACAATGTGGCCGACCTTATGCACTATCTCGATGATTTCCTCACTGCAGGCCCGGCTTGTTCGAACCAGTGCACTAATAATTTGCAAACATCCCTGGCAGTTTGTCGGTCACTTGGCCTTCCCCTCCACCCTGGCAAGTGCGTTGGCCCGCTCACTTGTTTGACCGTGTTGGGAATTGAGCTAGATTCAGTGCAGCAATCGGCTCGTCTTCCAGAAGACAAGTTAGCCGCCCTTCAGGAGTTGATTCAGTCGTGGCGGAACAGGCGGTGGTGTACCAGACGTCAACTCGAGTCGCTGATCGGCCACCTTCACCACGCCGCCAAAGTTGTGTGGCCTGGTCGTACTTTTCTACGCCGCATGATCGACCTCCTTTGTTGCTTTCGCTCGCGCGAGCATCCTATTCGTTTGAGCGTGGAGTTCCGCAAGGATATCCAGTGGTGGTCTGATTTTCTCACGTCGTGGCATGGGGTGAGCTTTTGGCTTTTCCCGGGTTTGTCTGCTTCCACAGATGTGGAGGTCACGTCAGATGCTGCTGGCTCCTTGGGATTTGGCGCTTACTTCAAAAATGAGTGGTTCAGCGGAGCGTGGGCCCCCTCCCAGTACGATCAATCAATCGCGTACAAAGAACTATTCCCTGTGGTGGTTGCTTCTCACGTCTGGGGTCCGCAATGGCACCGATGCCATGTCTTGTTCCGCTCGGACAACGAGGCAGTGGTGCACATTCTCACGTCCAGGACATCAAAGGTCCCATGCATTATGCAGCTGCTGCGCCACTTACTTTCCGCTGCGGCTCGCCATAATTTTACCTTTACAGCTATACACCTGCCTGGCATTCATAACTCGATTGCTGATGCTCTTTCCCGCTTTCGTTGGCAGGAGTTCCGGCGTCTGGCGCCCGAGGCCTTACCACTCCCAGCTCCAATTCCTCATCAGCTATGGGATTTTTTGATATCTCCACCTTAGAGGCTCGGTGCCACACTCTTCTGGTGCATGGGCTGGCATCCTCTACACGCAACTCGTACGCTTCAGGTCAGAAAAAGTTTTATGACTTTTGTACTCAGCTTGGTAAGATTCATCCCTCCGGTTCCCCTTGCCCGGTTGACGAGTGGACGCTATGCCTGTTCGCAACATTCTTGGCCAATACTGTGCAATACTCCACCATCAAGGTGTATCTCTCTGCCGTGCGCTCCTTGCACGTCGACCAGGGCTTTTCGGATCCTCTTGTCAACTGTTTAAGGTTGCAGCGGGTGCTTCGAGGAATTAAGCGAACTCAGGGCGATTCTTCTTCTCAACGGCTTCCAATCACAGATGAGATCATGGCTGTTATCTTCAAAGCATTGGACGTCACGATGGCAGATCATTGCATGTTTTGGGCAGCCTGTTGCCTGGCGTACTTTGGCTTTCTTCGCTCTGCGGAATTCACCGTCCCCAATTTGGCCAGTTACTCCCCTTCCATCCATCTGGGTGTGGCCGATATCGCTGTGGACGCTAGTTCATTGCCCTCATGCCTTCGCATTAGGATAAAGGCATCCAAAACTGACCCCTTCCGGAAGGGGTGTTTCGTGCACATAGGCCGTGGCTCGTTTCCGCTGTGCGCAGTCCAATCGCTGTTGGCGTACTTGACTTTAAGGGGCGACAGACCAGGCCCCTTATTTTTGTTTCAGGACGGTCGCCCGTTGTCTCGATCTCTGTTGACGGCTTGGTTACGTCGCATCTTGCCTTCGGCTAACATCCAAGGCAACTTCTCTAGCCACAGTTTTCGGATTGGGGCAGCTACTGTCGCAGCTCGTAATGGCATCCCAGATCATCAAATTCAGGCTTTGGGGCGGTGGACCAGCACCGCCTATTTGTCTTACATTCGTACTCCTGCGGAGACGTTATCGCAACTCTCTAAAAAATTGACTGCAGGTGTTTCAGGTTGCTCATCATAGAACCCGTCAGCTTTTTACTTTCACTCAGTCTTCTGGGGACAAATTAGGGCACCGTTGTATCTCTACCTATGCTGGTTTGTGCTTAGCACAGTTGTCTCCGATGTTATTTGACTTCTCCGCGCGGTTTCGTTATGCTGTGGCCAGTAAGCACTGGGGGGCAAGTAGGGGCTTTGCACTCATAATGGGATTCCGGTCAGGGAGTTCAGCCCTGACAGTGGGACGGAGGACAGCCTGTTGTTGCGGGTTGCAGGTTTGCGCGTCATCACTGGGTATGTATGCTCCTTTCTGTTTTCTTGTCAGCGGCAGGCTTTGGGGTTGGTGCTTGGAGAGTTTTTTGGGGGGTCTCGGTCCCTCTCCCACCCTGCTCGCGGGCCCTTCGCTCCCCAAGCACTCCGCTTGGAGCGCGAGGTCTGGTGGTTGCCGCTCACAGGGTTGTCATGGTTACCCTACGCGCTCGGCTCCGGTGCTCGAGGCCCCACCATCTTTCCAGGCACCTTCCCCAAGCTCATCTATTGTTGATGAGTTTAAATGTGGTTAAATGTAATTTAAGCTAAGTTAAACGCGAAACAATGCTGGTCTGGGGTTTCCCTTGTCTCGGTCATGCGCAGTGGTGGGGGATCTGCAGGGGGTCGCGTGGTTTTACAGCTCGGGTTTTGAGGTCAACTCATTTGCTCGTGCACCTTTGCCTTTTCGACGGTGCTTGGCGACTTTGCTCCCCGCCCTTCCCTCCCCCTTTTCCGGTAAGTATGTGGTAAGTATCATGGTTCCACTGTCTTCTGTCAGTGTGACGGTGCCTGGTGGTTGCCGCTCACAGGGTTGTCATGGTTACCCTACGCGCTCGGCTCCGGTGCTCGAGGCCCCACCATCTTTCCAGGCACCTTCCCCAAGCTCATCTATTGTTGATGAGTTTAATTGGACCATGTGCTCTCTTTTCCTAAGGGCCGCACGCGTGAAGTTTAACTGGCTTCTGAGTAGACAAACAGTGTGCACCTAAAGAAAAAAAGATTTTAGTTGTAGAGACATTCTTAGTACAAATTCGCTAAATTTCAAATTAATACCTGAAAAAAGGAATGTAACTTTTTATTGAGTATGAGGGATAAGTGGACTGGGCGAAACTGCTAAACTGACACTCGAACTCAATGGCTCTATTGCTTAATTATTAAAAACTGATCATTGGATAATGTAATTCTAGAGATCTGATTGGCTTAGCCATCATGGTATAGGAGTCATTATACCATGTTCACCAAATATGGTAACTGTATTCGTCTGCTCAAAATTAAAAACAAGCTGACCACCTCGTCCTAGGGCTTTCCCTCAAAAAATGGGTGGGCCATTTTTCGAGAGAAATGCTCTGGGGATCGGTTGTCAGGAAGAATTCTTGATATTTTGTGGGCGTTTTTAATACAACGATTATCGCACTCGCGCTTGTTGGATATGAGATGATTATAGCCAAGTCGGCGCTACGCGCCTCGTTGGCTATCTAACATCTCATATCCAACGCGCACTCGTGGAATAATTGTTAAATATACAGCGCATCTTAAAAAAAAACAATGGTTATTTTGGTGTCAGCGCGTAAGTGTTTGTAAAGAATGTGTCCGTGCAGAAAATGATTGTTTTATCCCAACTGGGCTACATCATCAATCATTTATCAGACATAGCTGGTTATTTTTTATAAAGGACAGGTTGCCATTCCAGGAAAAAAAATTGAATTAGATGTCAAAAATTCCTTCCTAGTATTTAAGAAGGTCTAGCCATTTGAAGGGCAAAAAAGATACCTTCAATTTTCAGTCATTTTAAGACCCTAAGTGTTGGTTCGGTTGCGGAAATTGAACCCGCGACCTCCCGCAATATATTGCTTCAGGTTATGGGCTCCTGATTGCTCATTCCACGCGCCTTGTGGAATATGAGAACAAAAGGTGACTTTTGTCTGCGCATATTCGAACTATTCCCAGGCTTCTCGGGTTTTCGTACCTTTCACAGAACAAACAAAATTGATCACCCGAACTTCGAAGGAGGATTATCCTTCAACAGGTCGTCGGTAAGCCAGGTAAAGGACATTAGCATAAAAACAAACTCAACGTGAAGACAGAAAAGCATGTTTCACGTTCTTTACGGTATTTTTTCGGTCGATAAAGCTCTACTTGTAGACACATGACATCGCCGCCATCCAGTGGATAATTCAGTTGGTTTCCCTGATACTTATCCACTAGATAGTGATTTATCCGATGGAAAGCGCTATCCAACGCGCGTTTGAACAACCCGGGCATGGATTCAATCGCATCTACTTACCACAACTTATTATTCAACTTTCATACGAGTTCCGACTTTCTGATTGTCTGATTTGTAACACGTGATACTGGGTTGTGACGAAACAACCACCTTGACTTCATTGTCGTGGTGTACACCGCTGACTCGAAGTTTGACGATTTTTCAGATGCAGACATTGATTCTCTTATTGATGATGCAGTTTCCTTGGGGAATATCTGTATTGAAAGGTAAAGTTGCGAATTTTTAGCTTTTCATTCAAGCTAGTTGAGGTGTTTCAGGAGCACCCAACGTCAATTTTCGGAAAATATCTGTTCGGAAGACGATTTGAGATTTAGAATATTCGGAACATTTGTTGTAAAATTTCTTGCTTGCCTGCCTCTCCTGGGATTTTCGAACATCTAAAAACTAGTACAATTGCGCTTTTTTAACGGATATTTACCCTATAAAGGTCACCTAGAATTTTCGGGAGCCTTTTTTCTGGCTGAAATTTTCGAAAAGGTAAATTTTGATCGCTATAATTTTCGGATCACTAGACTTTCAGCTAGGAAATCCGAACAGATGAAAAAAAATTTTGAGGTGATAAAAATATGCCTATAGCTACCGTTAAAATACTAAAATACGTTTGACAAAAACGTCATGCGGTATTGAAATTTGTCGTTCATTGTTAGTGAACTCGTGCAGGTAAATCTCGATAATTCACTCGCTGAGTGTGTTACCTGTCAATGGCGAATGCGCGAAACTTGCAACCCCATACTTTGTTTCGCTTGCGCCCTTTTGTGTTCGACTTTTTATTTCATGGAAGTGAGGTCTTTCTCTCTAGGTCTTAGCATGGCGATGAAATAACAGAGAGTAGAAGTTTTAAAATTTGATGTTACGTCTTTTTAAACGAGACGAGTGTCTTTGTTTTTTTCCACGAAAACTAAAGTGTTTAAATTTTAATGTTCCTTTCCTAGAAACGACAGTCTGCAGGGGAAAAATTAGCATTTGTTTTGTTTTGTTTCTTTTCTTATTTCTCTTTAATTTTCAAAAGTTCTGACTAAAAAAATGACTTTTGTCATAACAAATGCAAGCCAGATTGAGAAGGAAAATGTTTTAAAAATAGAAAAGTAAAAATCTTTCTTCCCCCTTGAAATTTTCCTCGGACGAAGGTAACTTTTGCAAAATACATATAAAACAACTAACTATGCAGTCGCAGCTGTTAGAAAGCTAAACAACTGGACCTTTTTCTTAGCATAGGCGAGGCGTTTAATTTCTCTCTTGTCAGCAGTTGAAGTTAAAGTTGCAAAATTCATTCTGTTAAGTTAAAATGTCAAGTGGTGCTGAAGAGGGTGACACTAGAGGGTTTCGTGCACAGACTCTACTGCAGTGCATCTAACCATAACTAGTTTCAGGAGTGAAATTTTAAATACGTGCAGATTTATTCGTAAACATATACTTCGGTAACATGAAATCTACGAAACAATATGAGGTTGACGGAAAGGAAACGTCAAAACAGCGATGGGTTTAGTGAGCAAAACAACAACTCTACAAGTGCTTCACGCTTTTCTGTCAATGTCTCAGGGGCACCCAACGACGGTTTCCTCCTAAATACATTGAAAACACTCTTTAGGCTATCCAAGGTACTTTTAGATCTCTAGACTTGCATTCTTAGCGGCGCTATAAAATTTGTATCTGTTCGGTCATCCTAGGAGAACTTGAGTCTTTTCGAAATTACGAGGGATTCAAAATTTTTTTTCCCGAAAATTTTAGATGCAATTTAATGTATTACGAAGGGGAGAATTTTTCTGATTCCTCTTTCCGTCTCATTTTTGAACCCGAAAATTTTAGGTTTCCTTTTTTCTACGAAAAATAACCTAACCTAGGGAGTAAAATGTGAAAAATGAAACTTCAGAAAATCTTAGGGAATTTATTAGATGAGCTTCCAAAATTGTACATGAATGGAACGGTCATCTAGAAATTTTTAGCCGTCCTCAAATCACAGAAAATTTTAGGCGATATTTGCTTCTCAAGTAGTTTAAGGCCTAGGACTAAGGGGCTTACCTGAGGAAAATGAATGATTGGCTATAACTTTAACATAGATGATGGCACTGAGTCAAAATTTGGCACACACAAATAACTCACCGTCCTTAACATTTTAAAGTATAAATATTGTGTTAATAAGTCACTTAATAAGCCACGTGACCATTTTGCTAAAAATTGTAAGTTATTGACCAATTGGTGGTCGGCTTAAAGGGACAGTGTCCCGATTATGCGCACGCTCGAGCGTCATCTGTTTTTTCTTCAAAAGACAATAGAACTGTCATATTGACTCGACAAGATTTTCCTTCCGGACCGCACCGCCGACAGAGATTTGTTGTTTATATTCTCAAGTAATATTTTAGACTTTCAAAGAAGTCTTTCGTCTTATATAAAAATTTGGCTCGCGGTTCGAAGACTTATCGCGATTTTATCGCTAGCTGGGCCGCCTCGCGACCCGAAAATCTCGTTCCGCTCGCTTTAAAAACATATTTTCTAATTTGAAACTCGTGTCAGAAGTCAGTTGTTCCAAGTCTAGTTATATCTGCCTGATTTGCTCGCGTTCTAGCCTCAAACGTTTGAAAGACATAAATAAAAATGCAATCTCAACGCTATGAATCATCAGAGAGGTTAGTCAAAAATTATATTATGATTTTATGGCACTAGTTTTTCTAAACATGTAGCGCCTGTTTGTTTGATTTTGTCTGCCGTCAGGGAGATTCATTTAAAAAAGTTTACTAACGCGTCGTTGCAAACATTCTGTTTCACGAAGCTCCCCTCCACAAGATCTCCTCAGTCACATCAATGTCTCAATGGTTTCTTTCTTACAGTCTTTATTGTTGCCGTTTCATTTCTGCGTATTCCTTTCACAATTATCTGAGCTTGTATGGAAGCTAGCAGAAGAAATAAGCCTTCAATCGGCATCAAAGTGCTTCCAATCTTTTGGTCCTCCGGCCAACGGCAATAAAAGTAACGCCAAAAAATCCAGCTTTTGCCCAATTCGAAACTTAACAGGAACAATATATCATTGATCTGTAATCCTGAGAAGTTTTAGTGTCGTATTGAACCCGGTCAAGCGCGATGCAAACGGATTTTTCAAGGTTCTCTTACTCTCCTCGCATCTTCTGATTTCGCGACATCCTGTCCAAAAATCAAAGTTTGGTACATGGGCAGTAACGGGATACTGTTCCTTTAAGAAAAGAAATCAAGCAATAACATTTTTCTAATTCATGTTAAACATTTTTAACACTTCACGTTTGGAATGACCGTCCATTGCACTTCAATAAGAAATTATGAAGGAAAACATCATTTTAAATGCCCAAATTTAATCTTAAATTATTTAAAACTTTAGTTTTAAACTTCGCGTACATTCATTCCAAACGTAGAATGTTAGGTATTTTTATCGTCTTTCAGAAATGCCAATTTGTTTATCTGAAAAACATAAATTCGCCACCAATTCACCAATTTCCTCCATTTGACGATTAAACGTCAAGGCACAAGAAAACTTCAAAATTTACCTTTGGGGAAAACTTCATTTTGTTCTAGGTCTCCTGGCGAGAGATATTGCCAATCATTCATATGCTCAGAACATACCTTTGACCCAGGCCTTAAAACCCTTGAGTTCTTGCGAACAGATATTATTTTACAGAAAACACTCTTTGGGTGTCCCTGATGTCTTTACCGTCCCTGCACAGCTACGACGTGAAATGACCAAGCTTTAATGTCTATTGAAAACGTGAACGGTTAGGCGATAAATTTTGCTCCAACTCTCTGAAACGTCTTGGAAACTACAATTTCGCTGGGGTTTGATGACATTTATCTGATAGGGCATTATTGTTTCGTTATTTCAGGCTGTGGGGCGTAAAACATGAGTAAGTAACCAACTGATAACTATAATAGGGAGGTAATAGTACCGGTATCTGACTGCTGAACGCATGCTGTCCTTGGGAAGTTTTAGCCTACGTGGCAAACGCAGAAAGGAGGGGGAGAGGGGAGGGAGAAAAGCGCGAAGGGGAAAAGGGAAGGGAGCGCCTGCTATAAGAGCAGGTGTTTTTCTCAACTAATCCGATAACGTCAACTTTCAACGTGACCAATCACAAGTAGGGCGCTCCTCAGCATGGTCCGAACTTTAATAATTACTTTGTTTACCGGAACTGATTGTCAAGTCGAGACGCTTTTTTCAAGTGATATCATAATCGAGCGAAATAAAACATTTTTATAGCCTGCGAGCAAGCTCTCCTATTTGGGCAAGCGAAGCGGGCCTCGCGAGAACGCGCGAGCAAGGGGCCGAGGAAAGGAGAGCTTGCAACGATCTCTCATAAATTTTCATTTCCACCCCGGAAACCCCGGGACTCCGCAAAGCGTGAAAACTGTCACCGCAAACGTGCCGCAGATTAGAAAGGTGACAACCGCCTGTCAAGTAAGTTTAGACAGCCGAGGGTGCGTACAATTATTTAATTATAAATCGCTTTCGCAACAGCATCAAAGCAATGTTTTTAATCACTGATATGTTTTTTTTTTTTCACGGGGACATCGAATTTTTAACGTGTCCGCTCGGATAAGAACTCACTACTTTGATTCTCGTTTCGTTTACTTTTGAAAAGTCGTCCATACTGCAGTGTAGAAGACTACTCCCCATCGCAATCACCAACAAAAACATCATAGTATATTTGTCCGTCTGGAACTGGAGAATAGCGTTTTCCCGCACTTGGTTCTCTTAAGGTTTACTCTAGTTGCTTCCAACTCTTTCTCTTTTCCTTCTTTACGGTCAGGCTACACAGCTACACTGTCAAAGTACATGCATCTGAATTTTTCTACCCAGTAGAATTTAATCGGAAAGGAAATGGAAGGAGAATTATAAACAATTGTCAAAAAGCTCTACGAATAGTTTTTACCAAAGCTTCAGCTCCCTCTTTACAAATCATTAGAAGTTCATTCGTGACGGTATTTAGTGTTTTTGTAGCCTGTTCCAGATGTTTGGCAATCTCTGCCTGCTAAACAAGCTGTTCCAGTTGGTTCTAGTTCGGGTTTTAACGTTAAGTTGCTACATGATTGGGGTAATTTTGATCTTCCAAAGATTATGCCAGAAGACCACATTTGCTTGATGCCTGCATCATGTCGAATCATGTTTGTCTCTCATTAATACACGCCAGAATGCAAGCCAATAAGTTACTCATTACGGCGCAGCCAATCTGGAATTTGCGGACGCCAGCGTCCGCAGAAATGAACGAAAGGAGGTTCTTATAGCAGGCGTCCCCTACCCTCTCTCCCCAATTCCTCTCCCTTTTTCCCTTCCTCCGTATCCCCTCTCGACGCCTGCTATGCAGGCTAGGGAAATTTCGCCGCGCGTGACAGGATAGGTGGGATTTTTTTGGCCTTTCCAAAGGCACGCGCGACTGAACAAAATGGGCCATCACTGCTGTCTTTTCAGTGAAGTGTCGAATGCAACGACTTCTCCGATGCTTGACGTTACGTCTTTGTTCTTACGAGGAAACGAGGAACGTCTTTCAACTGAAAAAAGCGCGCGTTTCGTTTGTCTTGAGGGGCAAGAAGCCTCAGACAAACGTTCATAGTTGGTGTATTCATTTTCATGCAAGGTGAACGCAAGTTATGATATCAAATAGCGTAACCACAGTTCCATTCGGTAGCGCAACCTCTGTTCGCCATTCTCTCCGACAACCTTTTTTCGAAGTAGCTGTACTGCAAACGAATGCGTTCTCTCGTGTTGAAGACCTTCAGAAAAAAAACTTAAAGGAGCTTTGTCAGATATATTGAAAACCGAAGATAACTATATAGATAATGACAAAATCACTTAAAAAAATATTAACTTACAACTCTTCTCTCTATATATATCTAGTACCTATCATCATAATTATTTCAATTATTTTGTCCTTCAATTAGTTTTAATTAGTTTTCCTTTTTTGTTTTTTGTGGAACCATTACTTATACGTTTCTCTCTGTTACTTTGTTAAAAATCGGTAATATTTAGAATTTGTGAGACTGACCTGCCTCAATTAGTTTAGCTACCTACAGGTCAGTCGGATTGATTGTAAATAGTTGATTATATATAATAAATAAACTTGGAACTTAAAAACTTGAACTTCTTCTTTAAACCCCAATAACCTACCACTACCCCTCCTTTGTCAGCTTTAGAGGTGATTATTTCAGGGTCTCCTCGTGATTCATTTAGTGCATTTGTTCCTTTTTCATAAGATTGGAGCGTCTAGTGTCGTTCCTTTGTAATTCTTCAAGTAGAAATTTCGAGAGGAAGTCTACGTAGGTTTTTTATGGTAATGATTCTGTTTCTAGGAGGAGTAACTTTTCTTTTTCGCCAAGCTTTCCTCCGTTTCTGAAAAGCTGGATTCCTGTTTCCCTCGTGTTGTACAAAAACTTTGGATGTTTCGGCATTGATTACTTTACATACGTTCTTTTTTGGTGTTGGCGTAAACTTTAGTCCCCTGGATTAATCTGCTCTCCTGAAAGTTCCTGGGAAGACAGGTTTACAGTTTTTCAAGAGAGGATAATGGCAGAGAGAGGGAATCTCAGAGCGTTGGCCGAGATTTGTGAATTTCACGAAAGTTGTTTTTAGAAGTTTTAATTAAAGGAATCTAATTCCTGGGACGTGTGCAAATTTTAATTGATTGTTTGAAACGTCATTAAGTCCACGCGCGACTGTGTCAAAGCAAAACATGCAGAATATTGTAATGGGGACTGTTGAATTCTGTCTCTCTTGACAACACAGAATAAAATTTTTCGGACCTCTTCGGAAACCAGCCTTACATTAATTCAAGCGTTTAATAGTCTAAAAATAACTTAAATGAAACTCACAAATCCCAAGGGCAGGACTGGGCGTTTCACTCTCTGTCCCGGTTATTCTCTTTTGAATTTTTTAGATTAGAGAGTCTTTTCCCTAAACGATTCCGACGTTAGGCTCGATCTCTATTCGGCGGGTTCTTTCGGCCTTGCCCTAGCAATGACGATGGCGAGAGACAAAAATACCAGGCCCATTAACCCTTTAACTTGCCATTTACTGTGATTTCAAATCTCAAATCCAGGCCAATCGCATACCGTAAACTGCCGCTTATAAGCCTCCTCCCCCTTCCTCTTCATCAGTTATAGGCCCATCTACCTGTAAACAGAAAAATGCATCCGATTATAAGCCCCTCGGATGAAAGCCTCTCTGCAAATGTATTGAAATGAATTAGATTTTATTGTGAGGTTTTGAAGCACAATTAAACACCAGTTATTATTCTTTCAAAATGCTTCTCCGTTTCTGATTGGCTAAGAGCACACGCATAATTCACCATAACCAACTACTGTTGACAAAATTTGGAAGAATCTTACGATTAATCAGCCGAGAAGGCCTGGGGACGAAGTTGAGTTGTTAAATGGCCGAACAGTCGGCGGAACATTTTACTCGTTTTACGACGAACTATTGTCTAAAAACATTTCAAGAAGACAACTCGACGGACAGCATCTGCTTTTTGGAGTATATTTGCAGACCCGAACAGCCCTTTATCGTCGAAACATGCACTATCGAGGTGAACTTAAAATCAACGAAGGTGAGCACGTTTTTGCTTGTTTTTAAACTAGGCATTATTTTGTATGAATAATAAAGCAGTTAATGAATTCGACTTTTTTCGTAGGGTATATAACAATAATTATTCACCGAAGTGGAGGTGGCTAGTGGTGGCATTGACCAAGCCGCGAACCGGCAAGGTAAATAACCACCACTAGCCACCTCCACTTCGGTGAATAATTGTTATTTAGTATATGCTAAAACAGTGAGATAATTGAGCACAAAAAAGATGATTTTTAACTCATTTACTGTTGCCAATGATTACAATTTTGGCGCGCAATTACCGAACGGCCGTCGCGTTTTCTTACCGACAAATAAACTTTTGAAGGCATTTGTTTAGCTCTTTCGGGGAAATTTCGTCAAAAGAAGTTTTGAATTCTCTTTGTATCTAAAACCATTGTGTAAAAAAAAAAAATATTGAATTTGGTTATAAGGTTATTTATGACTAAATTCCGCTAAATAAAGTAACGCAAGACTTAGGCTTAATTTGCATTTGTAAATAAAAACAAACTTTTTCACCGGTTTCATCGATAAATTCAAGTCAACCAGACAAAGCTTTACGCGTTAAAACTTCCAAACCGACTTTTGTCGCCTTCTTCGGGTATTTCGGGAAAAGCTTGTTTGTTTGTTTGATTATTTGTTGAATTTCTTCGTTTGTTGCGACAGCAAACCGGGAAGCCATTTTGCTCGTTACTTACCCGAGTTTGGCGTCGCTCGCTCGGAGGAACTGGAGGTGAATCAGTGAATAGTGCAGGATATTCCGAGATTGAGCAGCCAATCAGAGCGCGCGAAAAACACTATCCACTGTTTTAGTCTATACTAAAAAGAATTATGCAGATCTCGGAGGGTGTTATCTACTGAGGCCCAAGGTCTCGGTGGATAACACCCTCCTCTATCTGCATAAACTTCATATCCTACTCAACCTCATTCATTAATTGCTAATTGATGCAAAACGTATTTGGATCAGCACTGCTATAGCTTGTTTCGAAGCGCTTTTTTCTATTTCGGTTACCTGCCCCCTCGAATATAAACCCCTCCCTTTATAAGCCACCCCTAAAACCCGTCACGAAGATGTGTAAGCCTAGGGCTTTTCAGGGGCGTAGCCAGGGGGGGGGGGGTCCGGGGGGGCCCGTGACCCCCCCTTGGTGGGCCTTTTTTTGGGCAAACAACCTCAAATATTCAGGGGGCGAAAACCCAATAACAATACTTTGGCGTTAAAGCCCCCTTTTTTTAAAATTTTTTTTTTTTTGTTAATTTTTTTCTTACCAGTGTTCGCCCCCCCCAAAATTAAACCCCCCCCTTTTTAAACCCCCCCCAAAACCCCTGCCGAAGATGTGTGAGGCTTGGGGTTTTCAGGGGGGGAGCCCGGGGGGGGGGGGTCCTGGGGTGCCCGTGACCCCCCCTTGGTAGGCCTTCTTTTGAGCAAACAACCTACAATATTCAGGTGGCGAAAACGCCATGACAATATCTTGGCAGTAAAAGCCCACTTTTTTAAAATTTATTTTTTTTTGTAAAGTATTTTCGTCAACGGCTCTTGTCTTTAGTTAATATGGGCCTTCATGCCGCGATAATACGACTGAGCCCGCTGATACACGAGGGAGAGCAGCTGTAAAACCATGTATAGTCGGCGATCCCCGGATGGTGACCCCCCCTTTGAAAAATCCTGGCTACGCCCCTGCTTATAAACAGCAGTTTACAATACCTAGTCTTAACTGGTTTGCCTTGATTTGGCCTTTTACGGAAGTAGAACCAGATATTTTAGCCAAGAGCCGAACAAAGGCAATAGACCTTTTTACCAATACGGCGGCCATATTGAATTAATTCGATTTAAGGGGTATTATAGGATGCTCAGGGGGCATGACCACATTTCGTTTGTATTTTCGAGCGCTTTTCAGGACATTTTTTCTTACAGTTTTCTTAGAATAAGATTGTAATGGGAAAAAAGATCCTTGTGCCGTGTTTGGATGTAATAATGATCGCCTTTTTCCCGAGAAATATACAGTGAAAGACCATATTTCTAATACTAAACTAGAAAAAGGCCATCATTATTACATCCAAACACTGCACAAGGATCTTTTTTCCCATTACAATCTTATTCTAAGAAAACTTTAAGAAAAAATGTCCCGAAAAGCTCTCGAAAATACAAACGAAATGTGCTCATGCCCCCTGGGCATCCTAAAACACTCCTTAAATCGAATTAACTCAATATGGCTGCCGTATTGGTAAAACGGTCTATTAGAAACTCTCTCACACATTTCAGCTTCTATAAATTTGGCAAAAGTTGTCTCTCTCGTTTTTGTGATATATACAGTAGACTCTCTTAACGAACAACTAGAGTTGTTTCCTGCAGCCTTTCTTTACTCCCTTTCTTTGACTCTATAAAAGACGGATATCACTATTAGACAGACACTTATTGCCGGTCACGAAAGTGGTCGTCTTTGAGAGAGTTGACTGTATTTCTAATACACAATAAATATTGCTTCGCTTATTCTTGGAGTGCAAACAAGTGCAGAGCTAAATACGAAGTTAAAAATAGATATTAATCAATCCTCATGACTGCTCAGGACTAATTTAACCTAAACGATCATCTTCATTCATATTTATATACTTCAAATGACAGTATATGTATCTTTTATCCCATTCCACGGGACAGGAGTAGCTGTACACTCGAGCCAGAAAAAGGTGTAATTATAATCTATACTTTCCAAAATATTAAACCACTGCATCGCGCATTCGGCAGCCCAATGTCCGCCATTATTGGGATCTTGTTTAGTTTGGCTGAGACGTGCGGTGTCGCTTCCATGATGTTTCATATATGTGGAAACTCACATGTCAAAAATTTCTTTCAAGCGCGGGCTATACTAATCTGGATAATAACGAAAGAAGATACAAGAACACAAAAATAAGAAAAAAGAATCGGAAAACAGAAGGCAAAAGACAGCTTACTCAAGTAATGGCCTAGGTCATTATAAATGTCCCAGAATTTTAAAAGAGGGTGGTCTAATGTAATATATTCTCGAGATATCCCATGACTAATAATTTAACGGCAATTCTTTAAACCAAGAAATCTTCCAATTTCATTTTAGAAATTGCTCATAATTGCGTCGTGACGAGCCACGCCTCGTTTTATCGAGAAATTCGTTGAGTGGAAATTCCCCCCACATAAAGAGCAAGCCGTTTTCCATTTGTAGTTCCCAAACAGTGGCTACAGTTAGTCCTCTTGTAAAAAAGATTGGAATGAGACGATGTCAATACACGTCTTTCTTCTGAAGAAAATTTTAGTTAGAGGAGGACTGACACTAGTCAATGAACACCAATTGCACCTGCTAATTGTAACGCTTTGAACCATGTCGTGATGATTCGTAGACACTTTATAAGGTCAATGTTTTGATACAGAGAAACTGGAGCTACTCGTTTGGCAACTGGTGGGAATCGTTGGTTGCGTGGAATTTTTGAACAATAAAGGGCGTGGTCGATCACATGACCAATTATTTAGGATTTTTTTTTCAATTTTTGTTTAGCTTACTTTACTTTACTATCTATAATTCCTCGTGCATGTCTTTAACAATGGTTTTTGGAAAATGTGCATAAAGATTATACATGACCTAGACCCAGGCCTTAATCTACTTAAGTACAGAAAAATCAGTAAAAAGAAGACAGTAGACAGAAATCAGTCATACGAAACGTAAAACAGAAAACAGAAAACAGAACTCGGGAAACAGAACAGGGAAATCAGAATGCAGTAAACGAAAAACAAAAGTCAAAAAACAGAAACAAAATTGTTCTCTACACGCTCTCAACACATGCAAATATAACACTTTCAACGGAGCTTTTCTTTCTCTCTGCGTCTCAAATAGTCAGGTATTTGCATATAATATCCTCGTTATCTGTTGTAGGCGTTAAGTTCATTCACTTTAAAACTTTGTTTCCGAATCACTGTCCCTAAAGCTTAACTAGTGTTTTGCCGTCGTACGCAAACATACAATCTCAAACAACTTTACTTAGTTCTATTCCAGAGCGCAGCGTTCGAGATAGTTATCTTGCTGCTCTTTTAATTGTTTGTATCAGTATTAAGTGGTTGTACTCTATTGTTTTTGTTTTCGTTTTCGTGGTTATTTTCCTTTCATTTTCTGTTATTCAAAGCTATCGCAGCATGACAATGAAGAATTTCTTTGAGTGTCAGATTGCTGTAAATGTGTTGATAAATTTTTCCCACCAAATTAGGTCCTACTTATTCTGGCAATATGGGGCATAACAACGAGTTCAATCTTTTGTCGATAAATGTTCGTGGGATTCGCACTTTTGAAAACCTGAAAGCTGTTTTTAGTTGGCTTGTAAATTCCGATGCTGACATATTTTTCTTGCAAGAAACATACAGCGCAAGAGATATTGAAAATATCTGGAGAAAACAATGGAAGGGCGAAATGTTCTTCTCGCATGGCAGCAATCATAGCAGAGGCACTGGTAAGGGATAATTTAGATTTCAAAATACATTCTACCAAGGTAGATTCTCAAGGTCACTACATTTATCTGGAGTCTTATATTCATGATTCGCCTTACTTTATTTTAAACATTTACGCTCCAGATAAGTGTAGTGAACAGTTTCTCTTCTTCAAAGACTTATCGGATATTCTAAAAGGTGCAAGAGTGGAACAAGATCACCCATTTATGGTCGATGGGGACTTTAATATCATTCTTGACCACGTTATAGATGGGCAGGGCGGTAATAGTAAAAGGAAAGACTCCGGAAAAATTATTAAAGACATATCCGCTGAGCTTGTTTTAGTGGACATCTGGCGCATAAGAAACCTCACAATTACAAGTTTTACTTGCGGCGTCATAAGAAACCAATCATACGATGGCGCTTAGATTATTGGCTCGTAAGCGATAGTTTACAAGATGACATAGATTCAGTGGACATTAAAACGTCAATTAAATCAGACCATTCGGCAATAATAGATGATCTTGAAAAAGGGCCTAATTTCTGGAAATTTCGGCTTATTGTGAACTTCTAACCACTGAATATGCCTATTGGTTCGAGTAATTCAAAGAAGTACAAGATAAACGTGTCTTATGGGATTTAATTAAATACAAAATTAGACAGCAAACAATCAGATACAGCAAAACTAAAGCCCTCGAAAGAAGAGCGAAACCACAAAAGCTTGAGGGAGATTTAAAGTAATGTACGGAAAAATGCGATTCCGATCCGAATACAAATTCAAAAAACTGGAGGTACTCGAGTGTCTTCGGACGGAATATGATAGTATGTATGATTACATTACACAAGGTGCGATCATTCGTTCTCGGGCTACTCGGTACGAATTGGGCGGGAGAAATAACAAATATTTTTTGAATCTGGAAAACTCCAAAAGAAAGAAAAGCACCGTGCGGAAAGTGTTTAACAGGGATTCAGGGGCGTAGCCAGGATTTTTTCAGGGGTACGCACGATTCCCCAAATTAATTAATTTAACAGTCCGTTGTTAAATGAATTGAGCCAAACTGTGAACGTAAATTATTTATATTTTAACCGTGATCGTATCCTTTGCTTTTTCTTCATTATTCACTTTCATATCTTATTTTATATTATTAGTTTTTTCACCCTCGACTTTTTCAGGTACGCGCGTGCGTACCGTGCGTACAGGTAGCTTCGCCCCTGGCAAAGGAAAGTTAACTACAGACCCTAAACAAATAATGAAGGAGTTAGAAGCATTTTATTCTGACCTTTATGATGGTGGTGAATGTTAAGTGATCTCAATGAAATTCCCCCTTTATTAGAGGAGAAGAAAAACGTTTGTAAAGGCAAATTGGGACACGGAGAGTGTTACAATGCCTTGCAGACCTTCCAAAAAACAAATCACCTGGAAACGACGGCTTAACCGTTGAATTTTACCTTGTTTTTTGGCCCGTGTTTGGAAGTTTGTTTGTTGAAAGTCTAAATTATGCCTTTGAGTACAGAGAGCTGTCAAATTCACAGAAACAGGGGGTTATAACTAAAGTTGAAAAGAAAGGAAAAGACAAAAGGCAAATCAAGAACTGGCGTCCAATATCTTGGCCCAAGCGGATGGAAAATGTGCTCCCCGAAATAATTCTTTTGATCAGAGCATCTTTGTCACGGGGAGAACTATTTTTGATGCCATCAGAACAACTGACGATGTGAATGAGCATACGATGAACAGGGATATATCGAGGATCTTAGTGGCCATAGATTTTGAGAAAGCTTTTGATTCCCTCAATCTTAATTTCCTTTTAAGAGTCTTACAAGCATTTAGTTTGGTCCTTCTTTCATTCAGTGGGTACGAGACTTGTATAGTAAGGCCTCCAGCTGTGTTATGAATAATGGTTTTACTTCAGTACCTTTTTCTCTAAGTAGAGGGGTAAGGCTGGGGGATCCTCTTTCTCCTTATCTTTTCATATTAGCTTTGGAGATCTTAGCATAAGCTATTAAGATAAGAAACGATAGTAACATTTAAGGTATTAGAATAGGGGAAAAAAGTGTTAATCTCACTCTTTTTGAGGATGATATGACCTCCTTTATTAAAGACAATAGGTCTTACACAATCCTATTCGACACCCTGACGGCTCTCAAGAAAATTAAGGCATGGGTTTTCTATTTAATTCCTCAAAAACAGGGGAGGGTAGTCTAACTTCTTGAGCTTTCAATATAGCGCAAAATAACTTAAAGACAAACTTCCTGGGTAATAAGTTTAATAACTCTGAATAATGACTGGAGTCACTAATTGTCACGTGACCTATTAAGGCTATTTTTAGCTCAAAAATCTTTTGGCAATATGGCACCATTTTTAATTACTTTCTGGAAGTTGCAGTTATCATCATAGTTATGAGTCTAGTGGGTACATCATGTCTGTGTCCGTACCTTTTAAGTTAATAGTTTAGACAGCACCGAAATTCAAAAATCGTTTGATAAGGGGACTGGGTACTAGTGCAAAATTCCATTTTTTTACGCTTGCAATAAATTATTCAACAAAGCCCGGGCGCAGATGTCTAGTCGTTCACCTAGGGACATGTTTGGTTACAATTTCTTTGATTGACTCCTATTATAAAATGGTACCATTTCTAATTTAAGTTTTTTTAGCGCAAAATGGCCGTTAAAGGTCACGTGACCTAATTTACATTTTTTTTTTTACTCGAAATCGCATATACTTTTGAGAGTCATTATTTTACTCAGGTTTTGTCCCCATAGACCTTAATCCTCAAAATATGGACCACCCCTCGACTTTTTTTAGGGAAATTGAGAAACACCCATGCCTTAATTTCCTTGAGCTTTCGGGGCGTTTTCAGGGTTAAAAGTAAATAAGGATAAAACCAAAGCATTAGCAGTAGGAAATAGTGTATCTCTCTGGGAAGGGCTTTTAGATATGATTGATCTTTGTCACATCATCAAGATTCTAGGTGTTTATTTTGGTGGTGATGCTAAAAAAAGAGAAGAACTGAACTTTTAATTGGAACTCTCTGGAATCAATTAAGAAAACGATTAACTTATGGAAAAGGCGAGGCCTATCTCTTATAGGCAGAATACAAATTTTTAAAACCTTTGCCATCCGTAAGCTTATGTTTAGAGCATCGGCTATTCAGTCTCTAAGGATCTCGTGAAAGAAGTTGATTCGATCTTTTATCATTTTATCTGGAACGGAAAGGACAAAGTAAAGCGCAATGCAATTATTTCAGATGTTGAATATGATGTTGAATGTTGAATATGCTTCATACTGAACACATGATTCGCACCAAGCGAGTGATATGCTTACAAAAATTTTTAAAGGTTTATGAAAGTCCATGGAAAATGTTTTTAGGCGAGCCTCTGAAACCTGTTGGTGGAAAGTTTTTACTGCTTGTAATTTTGAGGTTTCTAAACTAAATATTTCTCTGCCAGCTTTCTATAAGCAACGTCTTTTTGCATGGTCAGAATTAAATGAAAGGGAACCTAGTTCAGTACACGAAATTACAAATCAAGTTATCTGGAACAACAAGTTTCTCTGTGTTGATAAGAAATCTGTTTACCGACTGAGATATTGCGGATCAAGGCTTTTGTAAAATCTGGGACTTATTTTCAGGTAATGATGAACAACTTAACCCTGAACAAAGTTTTTTCATTATGAGAGTAATTATTTCCATGCCAGCAGCATGGCGTTTGCTAATTCGAACAGCTAATATTGCACCAGTGATTTCTCCTCTGTCGAATACACCAGCTATTTTGTTAAATTATATCTTAATTCCAATTCTTGACGCTTTTTCAAAATTCAAAGCACAACTATCAGTCTTTTCTGGTGAAAAAAAACAAACTACACCTACCGCTAAAGAGAAGCTCACCTGTCCGTAGGGCGTGTGAGGCGCGAGAGAAAAAAACGCATTTTTAGCGTCTCTCCCCAGTCTCCCTCTCTGTTTTCAGCCTCGTTCCAGACCTTTTGTTTGACTGCTCGCGCGTACTTGTTTTGCAGTCGAGTGAAGTCGCTACCCTTTCATATACTTAGAGCCTGAAAAAGATATCCCTTTCGGGCGGAGCCTCTTCGTATAGGCCCTTAGCAGATGTTTGACTGAAGTTACTGGCTTCATCTCTCTCCTTTTCATCCTGTAGTCGCCTTTTTTCTTTTGGTCCCCGGCAACCTTATTGATCCCCTTTGCTATTCCTTCTTCCTGGGTTTCTCATTCTCTTGGTGAGATGGTTTTAAACACCCCAGGGACGTTGGCGGGCCGGCCTCGTACGGGGGTGCCAGCACCCTGGGGCAGTCCTTTCATCCTCGTGAGATTTTACTTGTCTTTTAGTCAGGAGCCATAATCGGGGTAGGAGACCGCAACTAGTACCTTTTCCAGTAATGGGGTTGGTTCCATCGAAATAGCCAGATGTGCTATTTTTAGCACAAATTGTGCCATCTCATGTGACACGTGCGCGCATTTTTTTGCGATGACGCTGCGCAAAGGATAACCAAAAAAAATCGCGTTGTAAATTGCCTCCGTAGGAGATGAGTAATTTCCATTTCTGTCATCATTGCTTCCTCAGAATTTGAAGCCAGACCTCGAGGACAACCTCTTTGACAATAACTCTAAATGTGAGGACTGTGAATGTGACTCTACTTATATTAAACAACGCAGTGAGAGTGTCAGAGATGTCGTGCGATGGATATCCCGTTCGCACGAATCAAACAAAAGAAAAACTTCCGCATGCGAGGAAGAGGAGGGCGGAAAGTTAACAACAACGTAACAACAAATAACTATAACCATTTTTCCTCAAATATATCTTTGACTTCATAATAAATACAGCTCCACAAGCTTCAAACCGCGTCTACTGGTAGAATTTCAAGGAAACTACTTTAAATATAATAATTTTCCCAGTTAACGTAATCCTTGATAGCATGGCGCAGTGGTCTAGGAAACGACTCTCTGTGCAGATGGTCCAGGTTCGATTCTCTGCTAAGCTCTTTTTTTCTTTGTTGAATATATATTTTTTCGCTTTGTTTTTGTTTTCAATCATATTTTTCCCCTTAGCTTGTTAGTCTCGCTTGTGTAAGCAGCGGTGAGGTTTAAATAACAAAAGCCCTATTACATTTTGCACAAGAAAGCAAAACCCTGAAGGATCCTGGTCATAGTAGTAAAATGACGCCATTATGCAAATGACCTATTTATTTTCGGCGATGATTGAAATGACGTGTTATGTAAATCACTTTTTTGATCTCTGGCAGCGATGTAATTTCTCTGAAATCGAGGCCCTTCAATTTTCGCGTATTTATACACGTGTGTAGCCTGCGACCGCAGACCTATTTCCGGTCGTCGCCTACACGCGTACTAGCGTCAATTCAGAAACAAGTAAAAAGTATCTACGTCGATAAACTAGGATTTAAAAAACCTTTAGCGAGTAAATCCTGTTTCGTGTAGAATTAATCACCTCCTAATTTCTCGATCTAATCTCCAAGCAAGGGAGACTAATGAAACTTTAAGCGCGTTCTTGTTTCCGTTTATTCTTACTGCTGTCACACTAAAGCCTTGCAAGGTTTTTTCCATGGCAATGTTTATATATCATTGGCTCTTTCTTCGACTGTGCATGCATTGCCTATCAACCTAATGATGATGATGATAATAATAATAATAATAATAATAATAATAATAATAATAATGATAATGATAATGATAATGATAATGATAATAATAATAAAACATTTGTATACCGCATATACCAACAGCTCTCTACCTAAGTTTTTTTGGTTTGTTTCGTCCGAACGGGATATTCATCACAAGACATCTCTATCCCTTGGAAGGTTCATAAAGAACTCAAATAAAATCGCAAAACCATCGCCCATCTCCTGAAATTCCAACCGAGAACCGTGCAAACTCGAGAGTTCCCGCGTGAGTTTGTGACGTCGAGGGTGTCGTAGTTTGTCCTAATAGTAATCGGCCCCTTGTTCTAAAATTAGCTTATTTGGCTTTTTCGATGGAACCGCGTGCACCCTGCATTTGCGGTCTCTTACCCCGATTATGGCTCCTGATTTTAGCCTAATTTGGACATAGCCTGTTGGGGAAGGGGGGAAGGGAAAAGAAAAGAGTATGCGTGCGAGAACGCTATGGCCTCGCGGGGCGTGCGGGGAAAAAAGAAGGGAATCCCTTTCTTGCTTCCATGCGCGCCTATGTACTCGCATGCCTCTCTTCCTCCCTACAACCTCGTCCCCACGGCTTTTCCGTCAGAAAGTGGGAGGGGTGCCTCCGGCTCCGCCCATTTTCTAAGGGTAAAGCCCTTGGGACGAGGCTGTCCTCCCCAAACACCTGCCAGACATAGATACTACCCTCAAGAGTCTTGGTACCCTCCGTTCACTCGGAGGCGCGAACATTTGTTTCCAAACTGAATAAAACAAAAAAAAAAAATCATAAGAATGACCTGCGTGCAGAGGCCCCTATTTCCTTTGGCTTTGTTGCACCAGCAAAGGAAATATACGACGCTTTCGATCAGCACGGAGCAGGGTGTGTCAAGAGGAGGACTTTAAATTTAGGTATTTTTGATTCCACTCACTGAAACAGTATTTTTCAAAAACCTTGATCAGTAGCCTGAAAAGCAGGCGTTATTTTTTCGAGCTCCTCAGGCAAGCGAAGGCAAGCGCAAGGCGGACGTGGGTGGGCGTGGAACACCAGACACGCGCGGCCTTCTTGTCGCGCGACGCGGGAGCCTGGGGCCTAACAAAGAATTCCAAAATGGCGGCCAACAGTGGTTTTCTACCGCGTTTCTAGTATTTCCAAGCCTAAGGTTTGTGGCCATTGTTTGTTTGAACTTCAAAGTTCGATTGTCCTTTTTTCGATGTAGCACTTGTTTTTTTGGAGGCTTACTTATTTTATACATGGGTTTTCTACATTCCTACCGTGTTTATGCTTCTTGAAGCTTATATTTTACTATGTCGATATTATATTCCACAAGAATACTAAATTGAGCTCATAATCTGTTACTTTTTGTTCTTTTTCACTTGTGTAGAACGAACGTTTTTTCCTCATAGTCTGCGAAATTCCTTTAATAATGTGCTTTAGGGAAACAAACTATTCAACTGGTCCATCGATCTCAAGGAAAATATTAATAAACTTTACATGATATTAAATTTGGGTTGGAAATAGTAGGATCTTAATATTCAGGGCTGTCAGTAAGATTTTGAGTTGGTATGTAAATACAACAAGTAGTATAGGCGGGGAATCAAAGCCAGGGAGTACATTTGGTTCTACTTTTCCTAGGAAAGTAGCTAGGGAAAATCTCCAACCCCCCCCCCCCCCCCCCCCCCCTTACAAATCCCCCCTTATCACAGACGGAAGGGAAAAGAACGTGGGGGCATTTATTGGTCCGCAATGGTGTTGGTCCTGGGCTGACACACACGGACGGGCGACAAAAAAAAGATAATAAAAAAATGAAAAAAAAAACAAACTTTAATAAAAAAAAAATTAAAAAAATTTTAATTATATTAAATTTGGGTTGAAAAAAGTAGGTATTTAAATTTTAGGGGTGTAAGAAAAATTTTGGGTTGGTATGTAAAAAAAAAAAGGAGTATGGGGGGGGAATAAAAGCCAGGGGGTAAATTTGGTTTTCCTTTTCCTAGGAAAGGAGCTAGGGAAAACCCCCAACCCCCCCCCCCCCTCCCCCAGCCTGTAACAACATCCCTGATATGAACAGGGAAGTGGAAAGTTCACTGGAGATTTCTATTGGCAAGTAGTTGTTTAGAGCCTGAAGCTAACTAGCAAGGCTGGCAGAAATCAAAAGTGAGCATAATCTGGCAAAAAATAACTCTTTCACGATAACAATTATTACAATGACAATGGCAATGATAACTGTCTACATAACTGTGTTATGATATAACTTTATTCCTATATGAAAACTTTGACTAACTGGGAAAACACGTCACAAAAATATCGGTCTATTTAATGCTATGATAAGAAAATTATAAAATTATAAGTGTGATAATTATATAACTTTGACATGTATATGTTATAGGTCAGAATAGAATTTACATAAAAATTTTTTAAACCTAGGTTGATTCTCAGTTTCTTTGTCTTTTAGCCCTTATTCATGAATAATTAGGGCTAGGAGAGAAAGAAAATAGAAAATCAACCTAAGTTTAAAAAATTTTGACCTGAATTTAATTTTGACCTGAAGCAAGACAGGCTTAGGTCTTAAGTTCTAAAGTTCACCTGTATAAAGTAAGGGTCCTGTTAAAATTATCTTGACACACTGTTGTGCTGCAATAATTGCAACACAACACTTAACAGAATTATTCTGTTAAGTGATTAACTCATATACAGGACTCATTCAAGTGTTATTCTTCATAAAGTTATGTTTATTTTTCATTCTTTCAGTGATAGACCTGCATTTTGTATTATTGGGAGACATGGATGAAGATGGGTGGCATTGCCTCCTGGACAACATTAATTCAATCACAAAACAAGATCAGCAAGAATAGTCAGCTTGAAGGCAAGGTAAATGAGTTAATCTGAACATTTTATAGTACAGTGGGACCTTGTTTTAACAAACCTCTATATAACGAAGTCCTCGGTATAACAAGCAAATTATGTTCCTGGTCCAAGTATGTGTAAAATATGTGAAAAGGACCTTGATATAGTGAAACCTTGTTATGGCAAACATTTTTATTGTTTGTTGCTTAGCCCTTTGTTACACCCGAGGTTCCATTGTAACACAGTGTACATAGAATACATGTACCATGTGTCATGTAGTTCCTTTAACACATTCACATTACTTTCTTTTTCATATTGTCCTTTCAACAATATGTTCTCCAATTCTAGTAGCATTCTGTTAACGTAAATATATTTTTAGTCAGCTAGTTACTTATAAGACAATCAAATAGGTAGTCAGTTAGTTATGCAGTGTGTATGTTGTAGTTCAATTTGTTTTTTAGTTCAAAATGGTAAAGATAAAACTGAGAGAAATGGATGGCAGACTAGCATAAAATAATAGTTCCGGCTCCTTGCCTCACACGCAAACTTTCTTTTGGCTGGTCACGCAGTCTTTTCTCCTCAACGTCAGTGTGGAGAAGGAAAGCATACTGCACGGGCAAGGGAGGTTATGCCCGCTACTCAAGGCAGCTGAAAATGAAACTCTGAATTTTATAAAAAGGAGGAGTTACAAGAGAGTTCAGTTTATAGTTTTAAACCAACAGAAGATGTGAAACTGTGAAGCACCGCATAAAAAAGGAGTATTGGTGTTAGTGAGAGCAAAGATGCCACAATTCCATTTTTAAGCCTTGGGGATATAAAGAAATGAAAAACCCAGATGAGAAGGTCAATAAAGAGGCTATCCGTGATTCAAAAAAGCTGCACTTACCAGGGAGGGGTTACTCACCTATTTATACATGAACAATAGGCCTTATCATGGTGTAGCCTGTGTACCAAAACAAGAGTCAAAGAATGCGACTCACATATCACTAGGGATATGTGTTTCCCAGGTGGGGGAACACATATCACTAGAGATATGTGTTTCCCAGGTAGGGGAGCACAGATCACTAGGGATATGTGTTTCTCAGGTAGGGGAACCCATATCACTAGGGATATGTGTTTCCCAGGTAGGGGAACACATATAACTAGGGATATGTGTTTCTCAGGTAGCATTACAGAAACGCGCCCATTGAAAAACGTCGCCCGTGAAAAGTGGGGTACCCATTAGGCTTTGCGAGCAAAAACGAAGTTTCAAAGACTACCGTCGTTTTCGGTCTCTTATGAACTTCATAGCGGTTAACTATTCTCACACTTTCAAGAGACAATGCAGAAACAATAGAAGTAGGTTGCCATTGTTT
>CALNXI010001566.1:10161-20899 GCA_942486025.1 Porites evermanni | reverse complement strand
GGGAACACATATCACTAGGGATATGTGTTTCTTAGGTAGGGGAACACATATCACTAGGGATATGTGTTTCCCAGGTAGGGGAACACATATCACTAGGGATATGTGTTTTCCAGGTGGGGGAACACATATCACTAGGGTTATGTGTTTCCCAGGAAGAGGATCACATATCATTAGGGATATGTGTTTCCCAGGTAGGAGAACACACATCACTATGGATTTGTGTTTCCTAGGTAGGACAACACAGATCACTAGGGATATGTGTTTCCCAGGTAGGGGAACACATATCACTAGGGATATGTGTTTCGCAGGTAGGGGGACACATATCACTGGGGATATGTGTTTCGCAGCTAGGGGAACACATATCACTAGGGATATGTGTTTTCCAGGTAGGGGAACACATATCACTGGGGATATGTGTTTGCCAGGTAGGTAACACATATCTCTAGTGATATGTGTTCCTCTACCTGGGAAACACATATCTCTAGTGATATACGTTCCCCTGCTCAGGAACACGTATTCCTAGTGGTATGTGTTCCCCTAACTGGGAAATAGATATCTTTAGTGAAATGTGTTCTCTTACCTAGGTTACGTATTTCCCTGGTGATATGTGTTGCCCTACCGAGGAACATGTATTCCCAGTGATATGTGTTCCCCATACACAGGAACACGTATCCCTTTCTGATTTGCGTTCCCCTACGTGGGAAACACATATCCCTAGTGATATGTGTTTTGTTACCTGGGAAATATGTATACCTAGTGATATATGTTCTCCTACCTGGGAAACACATATCCCTAGTGATATGTGTTTCCTTACCTGGGATACACGTATCCCTAGTGATATATGTTCTCCTACATGAGAAATACGTATCCCTGGTGATATGTGTTCCCCCACCTGGGAAACATGTATCCCTAGTGATATCTGTTCCCCTACCTGGGAAATACATATCCCTAGTGATATGTGTTTCCCTACCTGGGAAACACGTATTTGGAGTGAAATGCGTTCTCCCACCTGGGAAACACATATCCCTAGTGATATGTGTTCCCTACCTGCGAAACACCTATCCCAAGTGATATATGTTCCCCTACCTGGGAACACATATCCCTAGTGATGTGTGTTGCCCTACCTGGGAAACATATGCCGGCTACTTTCTGTTATTCTCCTGCTACCTAAAACCTTTTTGACAAATCTTCTCTTCATTTTTTTGTTCTTGTTTCATTTCTCACGTGATCAAAACCCAAAATCCTCTTCCACAGTCCCTTTTTTCTCCAAAACCAAGCGGAAACGCTTGCTACGCAGGCTAATCACGGTGAGAATCTAATGTCGAATAATATTTCTATAAAACGCCTATTCTGAAAATAATATGAACTGGAAACGAAAGCTACGCAGCAAAGGATTTTACTATCAGATTTTGGGGGCCGTTACTGTACTTAAATTTCTCCAGACACTTGCTTTAGCTTTTCCATATATTTGTCTGCAATTTTTCCTGGGAAAATTTTACAGGCAAATGTATAGAAAATGTTAATAAGTGGTTCTAGCGCATGTAGCTGCATGTAACGACCTCACATCTTTTAAGTAGAATCATTAGGAGTGATGCTTTATTTTACAATTCATATTTTTTGCAGAACAGCCATTTTACAGAACTTTTATTCGACATTAGATTCTCATAATTGAAATTAGGAAACTAGATTCTGTAGCATGTTTTAAAAAGAACATGTGTGCCAAGATTTTTAAGGAACAACAATGTTTGCATCATTTTATCATTTAATAATTTTATATTTTTATAAAATTCGAATCCTGTTTTATTTTAATTGTTTATATATTTTAGCTTACTATATTTATTAGATTGTAAATAGTTGTGTATTTTATGAGGGCCACAAGTTTATTAGCCTTTGGCTGTTAAGTGCTACCCTCTTTAAATAAAGGCTTTATTTATTTATTTATTTATTACTGTAATGTCTCATGCAGTTGCCTACTCGTCAAAACCATGATAAGGCCTATAATCAAAATATATTATCCAACATCATATTCTAAGCAATGATGACATGATTCACACCTATTTAAACAGGATGACTAGGATGAATTGAACAACTACAATGACTGGGGTAACTGGGATGATGAGGATAACTGTTATTACTGGGATGACTGTGATGACTTTGATGGCTAGGGTGACTGATAACAAGAATGACTAGGGTAAAATGACTGGGACAACTGGGATGACACTAAGGATAACTTAGATTACTAGGATGACTGGGATGACTAGGATGACTAGGATGACTGGGATGACCAGGGATTGCTGGTGTGAATTGGTTGGTTAGGATGACTGGGATGACTGTGATGAATGAGATGTAGCCACTGAAGTAGGGCACAATTATGCAAATGTAGGGTGCTTTTGTCAGTGTAAAACCATTTTTTAAACAAGATAGTAGCTTGGTGGTGTAATGATTTTTTCAACTTCCTGCCATGTCATTTCATAAACATAAGCTTACACCGCAACCTCTCTTTTAATCAAGAAACCTGAAAAAGATTTGGTTTTTAATGATGTGGGGAGGGGGATTTGGAAAACTGTGCATAGCCCTTTCTTCAAAAACCCTTGCTATACCCCTGTGTCTTACTGCTGAAGGGTATTAATGTTTGTTATCATACTTGAGACAAGAGTTAATTCTCTACCATAGAGTTAATAATTTAAGAACAGCATTGTTTGGATTTGGTCATTAGACATAAAGCAGATGTTATAATGTGATATCCAAACATCTATAAGTGGGTTTAAGAAATGAGTGACAGCCATTAGTTTTTAAGCTATTTTTGCCATTGAATGGAACGTTATCAGTCCTGACATTATTACAAATCACCATTTTTCAAGCTCATTTATTGTTTCCACTTCTTAAATCTAAGTGGTTGATTTTCTCCATCTAGGAAATGTTACTATACTTTATTCATGTTCATAAGGTGTTTTTTATGGATTGCAAGGAGTATTGAGATTTATAGCAAGAAGTGGCGATCTTATCGTCACCAGTTTATGTGTTTATAAAAATGGTTTGTTTAATTGTTTTTCAGGCAGAAAAAAGACAACAAATGAGGCAAGCTGGTCAGAGATGGACTGCATTCTTTGGAGGAGAGTCTGGATTTAGAGGGCAACAGCATCACAGTCTAGGAATTACAACTGGTTTGGTACGTAGGAATAATTTATTATTTATAGCTACCCTACTTCATTGAAGAGACTTGGTTTTACGTCATTCTGTCTATGACCAGCCTGGGAGATCACTAAGGGTGCTTTTCATTAATTTTGTCAGAACTGACTGGCCAGACCATTCCCATTGCGATGAGAATTTCACTCTTAATCAAACTATTCAGTGAAATAAGTCAAATGTTAAATAAATTCAATTCTCTTTCCAGCGGGCACTGCAGGGACCTCCAGTTAGTGTCATCATTACTGAGAGTCCATTATAGCGAAAGTTTATTTCAGGCAAAACGTCTGAAATTCATTTTTGCCTGTGATTTTGCTGCTATTCATATTTTCAGGGTGTGCGTTATAGCAGGGTGTCTGTAAGGCAAGAAGAGATGATTTTTCAGCAAAAACTCTTTGTAAAAGTTCTGTTTCATTGTCAAAGTGACCAGTCTGGCCAATGTCCAGCCAGCCAGTTCTGACTTTTGGAAAGTGCCCGGAGTGTGGGGTGAAGCTGGCTCAGGTTTTTTCTCTGATAAGGAAGTGGACATTTGCAGTGGTTATAATCTCCCAGCTGTTGTTGTACAGCCATTTTTTTTTATTCGTAATTGGAGGCAGCATGGCCGAGCAGGAGTGGATAATTAAGTATTTATTATTATTATTATCTTATTAACTTAAAAAATTAATGTTTCTTGAGATAGATCATAGTCATCACAAGCCAACGTAAAGCTGTTGTCAGATCACAAAATTTAAAAATAATATTACGAAAGTTTAAAAAGTTAATAGTTTTCAGGCAATTCTTTTTGTTAAAATTTTTTAATGAATTTTAAAAGAAACAAGACTTCATTTATTTATTCTGCTAGGAAACATTTTTTGCAGAAAAATAGACATCCATGTATAGGCACTGTAGGGAGACTAATTCTTTCTTTCTCCAGTCAAACTTACCTGTATTATTTCTCGCATCTCTGGCCATTTAACAGAACCCCTCCCACTTGGTGATGTTGCGGGAGATTCTTTGGCCATCACAAGCTGGATATCAAAAACATTTCTTCAATTAAAGGGATGACATCTCAAGAAGCAGAGGGATCATGGACCTCCATTGGGGATTTCTGACATTTCAGGTATCTGCTTTTTTTAACTTCCTTAACTGCTGAAACTACTACATTTTGTTTTGGATTTTTCCAGAGTTACACACAATTCCAAATCCCTCTGTTTCACCCTTTAAAGTATCAAATCTTTTTCAGGCATCTCCATTAAATAAATCATCCTACAGTACTCATCCTACCCATCCAACTTATTCCAGTCATCCTATTCATCCTAGTTATCCAAGCCAACCCAAGCGTCCTAGTCAACCCAGTAGTTGCTGTCATCGCAGTCACTTTAGTCATCCAAGTCACCCTAGTCACTCCTGTCACCCCAGTTGTCCCAGTCATCCCAGTCAGTCTAGTCTCACCTGTCATCCCTGCCATCCTAGTTATGCCAGTCAACCCAGTCTTCCCAGTCATTGTAGTCATTGTAATTATCCCACCCACCCTAGCTGTCCTAGTCAATCAGGTCACCACTGCCGTGTCTGTCTCCTTAGTCATCCCAGTCTCTGTAGTCTTCATAGTTATCCAAGCCATCTAAGTTATTCCATTCATCACAGCCACCCCATTCATCCCAGTCATCCCTTTTATTCAACATATCCCTGTCATCAGAGTTATCCCAGTCACCCGTTATCTCAGTAAACCAAGTCATCCTATTCATCGTAGTCTTGCAAATTATTGTCCTAGTTGTTGTAGTCATGCAGTCATCCTAGGCATCCCAGGCATCCCAGTCATTCTGTTTTCAAGTCATCTCGTTAATATTCATCCTAATCATGTGTCATTCCAGTGATCCAAAGCATCCCAGTCATCCTAGTTATCCCAGTCATCTCAGCCATCCAAGTCATCTCATTATTATTCATCCTTTTCATCCTAATCATGCAAATTATCCCAGTCATCCTGGTTATCTCAGTTATCTCAGTAACCCTAGTCATCCAAGTCATTTTATTATCCCACTCATTCCACTCATCCCAGTCATCTTAGTCATTCCCTTCATCCTTGTCATCCTAGTCATTCCAGTCATTCCAGGCATCCAAATCATTTCAGCCATTCTAGCCATTCTAGTCATCCTTTTCATTCCAGTCAAACCAGGCACCCTTGTCATCTCAGTTATCTCATCATCCTAGTTATCCCAGTTTTTCTAGTTATCCCTGTTATCACAGTCATCCCAGTCACCTAGTAAGTCATCCTAATTATCCAAGTCACTCCCGTCATCCCTGTCACCCCAGTTATCCCAGTAAACCTAGTCCTCCTAGCCATCCCTGTGATCCTAGTCTTTCCAGTCATCCCAGTTATCCAAGCCATCCCAGTCACTCCAGTTAATTACAAGGATTGAAAGGACACAGAGGCGTGACACTAAATATATTCTCAATTTGCCTTTTTCCTGCACAATTTCTTACATGAATAGACCTAAACATCTTTGGATCTGCTTCCATTAACATTCTGGCACGAGTATCTAGATATGGTGTTTTTTTTTTCAAAATCATTCATAGTCTCGTATCGGTAGATCCATCAATTATTCCTAAAGCTCGCATCACAAGGCCTACCATATCTTTATCTAGTGGTGTTATTAAATTTGTAGAGCCTGAATGTCAGACAGCAACTTATCAAAAGTCCTATTAATATCATCAGATGCATACGCGTCTGGAACATTGTTGTTGATGAATGAATGCCCTGAACGATTTTAAACAGGAAATGGTAGAGTATTACAAAACTGCCTTAAATAACTACAACTGTGAAATTCCCTACACTTTTAAGTCTGTCTGTCTTAAATGTAATAAGTCCCGTAGTCTTGCCCAGCCTGTCTTGTAAGCTTTTAATTTTATGATTATGTATTTTAACTATTCTTACAGTTTTGAATTTTCTGGGCCCGCAGTAACTAGCTCACGCTGTTGCCGAATCCCTGCCACTTTTTCTTTGTTACTTTTTACCTGAATGTAGTTATATTATGTTGGCGAAGCTTATAAAATATAAAAATACTCCAGTCATCCAAATAATCCCAGTCATCTCAGTCACCCTCATGGTTCACACACACCTTGAAAGTCCTTGAAAATTGCAGTCAGTGCTGGAAAGTTCTTGAATTTGAGTGCTAACTTTATCCAACCCAGATTGTCAAGTGCTTAAAGGAGCAAACTCAAAAAGACCTTCAGGATAAAAATTAAAATTGCAGTCATGTTGTGGAAGAAATAAAAAAGACAGACTCAAGTCTCTCATTGGTATTCTTGAAAAATGCTTGAATTTTTTGTTCAAAAAAGGGTACGAACCCTGCAACCTAGTCATCCTGGTCATTCTAGCTATCCTTGTTATCCCAGTTATCTGCATGATCCCAGTCATCCTCTCATCTTAGTTATTCTAGTCATAATCATCCCATCTCAGTTATCCCAGTAACCGTAGGACAGCAGACATCGGAGATGAGACATCAGATATCAAACATCAAAGATCGGACATTGGACGTGGGGCATGGGACATGGAACATCAGACATCGGACATAAGACATCTGATAGTTGGTTAAAAAATCGGACAAAAAATCAGACAAAAAACTTGACAAGAAATCGAACAAGAAAAATCGGACAAGAAATCGGATAAAAAAAATTGGACAAACTATCCGACAAGAAATCGGACAAAAAATGGGAGAAGAGGTCAGGCAACAAATTGGACAATAAATCGGACAAAAAAAAAGGACTTAAAATTGAACAAAATCGGACAAAAAATTGGACAAGAAAAATCAGACGAAAAATCGGACAAAAACATTGAACAGTAAAAATCGGACAAGAAACTGAACAAAATATCAGAAGAAATATCGTACATGGGGCATGGATCATCGGACAGTGGACACGAGAGATCGAAAATCAGACATCAGAAATCGACATTCCAAAAAAATCAGACAATAAATCGAACAAAAAATCATACAAGATATTGAACAAAACATCGGCCAAAAAAGTGGACAAAAAAAATCAGACGAAAAATGTACAAAAAATCAGACAAAATATCTTACAAGAAATCAGACAAGTTGAACAAAAAATCGGACAAACAAGCAGAGAAGTAATTGGACAAGAAGTCGGACAATAAAATGGGACATGGGACATGGGACATCGAAAATCGGATATCGGACTTCAGACATCAGATAGTAGGCATCAGCCGTTGGACATCGGACACCGGACATCAGATATCAGACATCGAAAATCGGACATCGGACTTTGGACATCGGACCTCTGACATCAAAAATCAGGCATTGGACATCAAACATCAGAATCAGATATCGGACATCAGTCATCGGACATCAGACATTGAAAATGCGACATCGGACATGGGACATGGGATATAGAACATGGAACATCAGACATCGGACTTAAGACATCAGAAATCGGACATAAGACATCAGACATCCAACAGTCATACAAGAAATCGGACAAAAAAATCAGACAACAAATCTACAAAACAATGGGAAAAAAATCAAGCAAAAATTTGACAAGAAATCGGGCAAAAATATCAGACCAAAAAGGAACACAGAAATTGGGCAAAAAATCGGACAAGAAGTCGGACAAAAAATTGGACAAAAAAATCAGGCTAAAAATGTTTCAAGAAATCAGACAAAAAAATAGGACAAGAAATTGAACAAAAATCGGACAAACAATGGAACAAAAAATCGCACGAGTAATTGAACTTGAAATCGGACAAAAAAATAGGACGAAAAATCTTACAAGAAATCGGACAAGAAAACTCGTACAAAAAAATCGGA
Organism: Porites evermanni; assembly: GCA_942486025.1. Taxonomy (NCBI): domain Eukaryota; kingdom Metazoa; phylum Cnidaria; class Anthozoa; order Scleractinia; family Poritidae; genus Porites; species Porites evermanni. Next base: position 12,914 of record CALNXI010001566.1, on the reverse strand, counting down.
CAAGAAATCGAGCAAAAAATCATGCAAGATATTGATAAAAAAATCAGGCAAAAAATTGGACCAAAAGAATTGGACGAAAAATTGGACAAAAATTGGGAAAAATTGGGGCAAGAATGCGGATAATTTTTCCCAATTTTTGTCCAATTTTTTGTCCAATTCTTTTGGTCCAATTTTTTGCCTGATTTTTTTATCAATATCTTACAAGATATCGAACAAAAAATTGGACAAAACAAAATCAGACGAAAAATGTACAAAAAATCGGACAAATTTCTTACAAGAAATCAGACAAGTTGAACAAAAAATCGGACAAACAAGCAGAGAAGTAATTGGACAAGAAGTCGGACAATAAAATGGGGCATCAGACATTGAAAATTGGACATTGGACATCAGACATTAGATATTAGGCATCAGACATTGGACATGGGACTTCGGACATGGAACATCATCAGACAACAGATATCGGACATTAGACATTGGAGATAAAACATCAGACATCAGATATTGGACATAAGACATCAGACATCCTACAGTCAGACAAAAAATTGGACTAAAAATATTGGACAAAAAATCAGACAAAAAAAATTGGACAAGGAATCTGAAAGAAAATGGGAAAACAGATCAGGCAATAAATCTTACAAGAAATTGGACCAAAAATTGGACAAGAAAAATCACACAAAAAATCGGACAAGAAATTAGACAATAAATTGGGCAAAAAATCAGACAAGAAAAATCAGACAAAAAATCTTACAAAAAAAATATTGGACAAAAAAGCAAACAAAACATTCGACCAAAAAATGGGACAAAAAATCAAACAGAAAATCAGACCCCAAAACTAGACAAAAAATGGGACAAAAAAATCGGGTTAAAAATCTTACAAGAAATTGTACAAAAAAATCAGACAAGACATTGAACAAACAATCGGACAAACAATCGGATAAAAACTCGGACATGAAATTGGACAAAAAATCAGAGGAAATATTGGCCAAAAAATTGGACAGGAATTTGGACAAGAAATCAGACAAAAATGGGACAAAAAAATTGGCCAAACATATCGGTCAAAAAATCTACAAAAAATTGGTTAAAAAAATCGAACAAAACATCAGAGAACAAATAAGACAAAAAAATGGAGAAGAAAAATCTGATAAGAACGAGCTGAGGAGAATAAAACTAACCTTTATCCTTTATAAGGTTTCTCAGGATAAACTGAATAAGAACAGTCAAATTGGTAAGGTCAGCAAAATCAGTTAATATACTCCATTGTCTGCCAATGTGTTGAGCGTGGGGCTAAAGGCTCAAACTTCCTACGAAGAGTATGTGACAATACATTCAAGAGTACATGCATAAGCAACATAAACATCACACTAGTCAATACATCTACTTCTCCCCAACATGACTTTCAAAGTTGGTGCAAAAAGTAGTGCTGCCAATATTCTGCAAGTTGCAGAAAGTTTTGACAGGTTCTGTGAAGATCCAGGGTTAGTTGTCATGACAACCAATGTTCTGTTCACAGTAAACCCAATGTTTTACTTTTTTAACAAGAGCCATAATGGGGCTCCTGTTTCCAAAATGTGTTTCTGCCATTTTTGCATATAAATCATCCTATATCATCACGTGAAATACTGCCTCTTCGTTTAGTGTTTTGGCTACTTTTATAAAAAGGTAAATACAACAAAGCGTTTTTCTTATAGTACATTAAAAGTCATAGACTCAAGTCACTGATTGGAATCCTTGAAAAATGGGACATGTGTCCTTGAAAAAAAATCCCTGAATTTTTTGTTCAAAAAAAGGTACAACCCCCCGCCCCCCTCCCCCCTCCCCCCCTTCAACCTAGTCATTACAGGCATTCTAGTTATCCCTGTCATCCTCTCGTTCTAGTTATTCTAGCAATAGTCATCCCAGTCATCCTTGTTATCTCAGTTATCCCAGTAACCCTAGTCATCCGAGTCGTCCTATTATCCTACTCATTCCGGTCACTCTAGTCATCTCAGTCACTCCAGTTATCCCAGTCACCCCAGTTAACCCAGTCATCCCAGTCATCCTATTCTTCCTATTCATCCCAGTCATACCAGATACCCTAGTAATGTTAGTTATCTCATCACCCTAGTCATCCTTGTCTAGTTCTTCTACTTATTCTTTCCGTCACAGTCACTTATCCCAATCTTCCCAGTCACCCTAGTCATCTCAGTAATTCTACCTATTCTTTTCATCTCAGTCACTCCTGTCACCCCAATCATCCTATTTATTCTAGTCATCTCTCAGTTATCTCAGTCATCCAAGTCATTCTAGTCATCAGTTCTTCTAGTTATCCCTGTCATCACAGTTATCCCAGTCATCCCAGTCACCTGAGTCATCCTAGTCATTGTAGTCATCCCAGTCATCTGTGTCACCTCAGTCATCCCAGTCAACCCAGTCCTCTTAGTCATTCCCAGTCATCCCAGTCACCTCAGCCATCCTATATCCTAGTCTTCACAATTATCGTATTCACCCTTGCCATCCTAATCATCCCAGTCATCCTGGTCACCTCAGTCACCTCAGTCATCTTAGTCATCCCAGTCATCTTAGTCATCTCGTTTATCCCAGTTACTCCATTCATCTTAGTCATCCCAGTTATCCCAGTCATTCAAGTCACCCTAGTTACCTCATTAGTCATCTTAATCATTGCAGTCAGTCTTGCAGTCTTTTTTAGGGATGCACATGTGCACCATGTGTTTAGGTAGCTACAACCCCCCCCCCCCCCCCCCCCCCCCCCCCCC
>CALNXI010001565.1:102867-118186 GCA_942486025.1 Porites evermanni | reverse complement strand
TGTTTTTTTTTTGTGTTTGTTTTAATTAAATTGTTGTGGGGATTTAAGTTGTTGTGTTTGTTAAAGTGTGTGTGGTTTAATGGAAAAGTGGGGAAGAGGGGGGCCTTTTTGGTGAGAGGGGGGGGGGGGGGGTGGGGGGGGGAGTTGTTTTTGTTTGGGTGGGGGCGGGGGGGGGGGGATGGTGGGGGCACTGCCATATATGGGCTATATAGGTATGAGCCACTGTGAAGGGTATGGTTTTCAAACAGTTTACTCTAGGATAGGGTATACAAATCAGAGCGTTTGGGTCTAGAATAGGGTATTAGTTTTCAGGAAACTGATCAGTTGGTTGAAGATTTTATCTAGACTAGGGATTGTGGTATAAGGTTTTGTTCTGGCTAGACTGTGCTAGAGACTTCAGTAGTTTCTGGAAAACAGCTACTCTAGAATAGGGGGTATTAGTGGAGTTTACTCTAGTATAGGGTAGCAAAATTCAGCTGAACTAGCTCTAGTATAGGTTAAAGGTTCCAGGGTCCCAGCGGAACATTCCCACCCAGAAATTCCTAAAGTACTCCCCCCCCCCCTGCGGGGTTAGTGGTGAAGTTAGTGGCCTTTATTGCATCGATGAGTTGACTTGAGGAAGAAGGTACATTTGGAATGGTAGGTTTGTTGGTGGTATTTTATGGCTAGGATATGTGTCTGTAGATGGTTGTTGTGGCGATGTCTTCTTGCAGGTTGGATGGCTGACAAAACTAGTCAAGTGATCCTTGTGATTTTAGAGGCTATTAAAGAGAAATGTTAACTTAAACGTTTTTAAACTAATGGATGAACTCCTTTGGGATATGAGGCTAGAGGACATTTTCTCTGGGCAGTCTGGTCAGGCCAGCACACAAAGCAGGTAAATAGTCACCCACGCCACCCCGCTACTAAGCGTTGTGCAACAATTTTTAAATTAAATACTTTACAACACGCTGTCTGTTATTGAAAAGAGCTGAAATCAAGCTCAGTAACATTAAGTAACCTCAAAGAGTCTGATGGTCGTATAAAAATCTTAATCAGTATCATGGATTATTCCTTGGTGATCTCGTGAAAAAATTTCGCTAGATTGAGTAGTGAAACGCAAATATCCAAATTGAGGGGGTTGGTACTAACCATATGTGGGGTTTACATTCTTAGCCCTGCAAGTGGTACAAGAAATCAGATGCAGACCACCCTAGTGAGTACAAGCCCAGTGCATATTGTCAGAATAGAGGAGAGTGGTGAGAAGATAGTTGCTAAGGATTCATCGGTGGATGTAGAACCTATTCAGGATATTCTAATGGAAATAGCTGATATAAGGTATCCTGTTTATCCTAGCTTACGTAGCATCAAATAATACTGAAATAGAATGATATGTGTGGAGAGAAGAACTCACTAAAAGTTACGAGTTCCAGCCAGGAGTTGAACCCATGGGGCCATGAACCCTTAAAAATGTAACAGTAGTGGTATATTGACCAATATTGACCAATACTGGCTACTACAGAAAATGCCATAATATACCATAATACTCTTTGTTGGTCACTCCAAAATTGTGCATAAGCATTGTTTTCAATTTCTCTGGGGAGTTAAAATGGCCCTAAGAGAAACTGAAATCAATGCTCATGCAAAATTTTGGAGTGACCAAGAGCATTATGGTATGTTATGGCATTTTCTGTAGTGGTCAGTTGTAAATGTTCATGTTAGCTTAGGGGAGGGGTAGGTGGGTAGTTTCGCAGAAACCTAAATCGATCTGGTAAGTTAACAGTAACTAGGAGGATGTGTAGGCCATTTTGCTAGCTGCGATTCGTCGGCCGAGTTTAGAATGATTTGTAAAGAAAGCATTGCGAGCATACAAGAAAACAATGTAATATTTTTGGCGCAGTCAGTTTGTAGCGTGTACCATGGGTGCCTAATTCCTGATAGTTCCTCTCTTGTCTTGGTAGTTTAACCCTTTAGTTCCAAGAGTGACCGACTAAAGTCAACTTTCTCTTAACATTATCAGTACATAGTTTAGAGAAAATTTGGTGAGAATTAACAAAATGATCAGCTGATGTGAAAAGATTTGATCTCTGGAGATTTTGTATTTGTATATTGGAGCTTGCGCACGGGTTATTTCACCCTTATTAGGTATTTCAAAAAGGCCCTCTGGAGCCAGGGTACGTAGCATGTAAAGTGACCATTTCTTGAGGCTATTGGGCCGGGACCAACAGAAAGCGCTAACAGATCGTAAAGTATAAATCAGCCAGCTTCTGGGTGACGACGAGAGCACTGCAAACGCTCCTTTGGTCATCCCATATTTTCTCTCTGCTGTCCACTTGTTAGTGTATTTACATGTTTTGAGTTTGTGTATATTTCTCTTTATTTCCAGATCTCTCAGGAGAAGATAAAACCCAGTCTGCTGACACACAGGACGGTCAGTCGTGGCCAAAGGGTGTAGGTATCTGCCGCGTTGTGGTGTGAAACATTTTCACTTTAACGACATCTCTGACTCTGTATCAGTCTCTGATCACTGATATATCCTACGTATTGCTGGCTCGCTAATGTATTGCACCATCCCCGCTGAGGTTTCTGCCAATTACCTCACTTATGTCCAGGACTGCACTCTTAATCTAAAATTTACCTGCAGTGATTTGCTTTGATTTGTTTGTTTGTTTTTTTTTTTCGACTTACAGTTGGTTCGCTGATGTATCTGGGGCAGTGTGATGTTGAGATGCTGACAAGAGCAAGCACTATACAACGCACCATTGAACGCTTGTCAACAGTGACGCTGCTAAGAAATTCACCACTGTAAGCTTGAAGGTTACACCTAAGGGAATGACAGTGACGGACAATGAACGAAAGTAAGATTGGCTACCACTTTCTCACAGTATCATCTCCCCAAACTTTATACCAGTGTTAGATTTGTTTTGTTCTATGAAATACCTCTTTTATTGACTACATACCATAGTATTAACTGTACATGTGTTTGGTTCCTCATAATACCACCTCCTCAAACTGCATAGCATAACACACTTTGTGTCATAATAACTATATGGCTAGCATTTCCACATGAAGTCTATTCTTTACTGCGGCATAGACCCTAGCGACAAGAGGTACCATCAACTCTTTTTCTGAGAAGAAGTTCTTTGTAATCAGATTAAAGTTTCTTTAAGGGTTATCTTGAAATCTAACTTGTTTGTTTTTTCTTGTAGATGGGACTTGAAAACACCAACCTACTGCGGGAAATCAAAGTAAGTTGGTTCTACTGCGGTACTAAATTCCTGCGGTCTTCACATTACAATTCCCAAGATTTTTTTATCCTTTAGAATTAACAAACACAAACACCACCGCAATCCCTTACCTCTACCTCAATCGTACGTCCGCACCTGCCTGTTTTGCATTTTACTATTCAATCCTCAATCACGCTCCTTCAAATTGTAATCGTCCTGTTTTATTTTCATGTTGCTAGATAATTTGGTCTCGTTTTACGAAAAACAGGAGGAGTACACAATGAATGCCATCTATTTTGTGAAATTTCCAAGGACTGGCCATCCAGTATCCTTGTTAATATACTAAACAGATCCATGGCGTCATCAACGTAACGCAACGTCACGTCTCACAAAAATGTTCGGTATGGTAACGAGATCTTCATAATAGCAGTACGTAAAGATCGCGTTATCGTTATCAAGTGATATATACATCTGTGAGCTCAGGTTGATGCCTCTGCGGTAATGAAGTAACAGAAAGGATTAAGCATAAAGCTACAGCAGTAAACAGGTTTCCACTGGAAGGATTTGCTGCATATGAAAATTGAGCTTTTCAAAGGGATAAATTCTAACTTTCTTCAGGTCAGGAATAGAAAACTGCAATGAACAGCCTGTTCGTGTTGAATAATGCTGAAGAAAAAGCTCCGTGGTTGAGGGTCGCGTTTAGGAAGCTGTGAATATTCAAGGGCAAGTCGTGCATACATCGACCTACATCTAACACGTGTATGAATAGAGAATTTTCGAGAGGAATTTGATATAATTTTACACGTAAACATATATGGCGCAATATTCGCACAATTAATTTCTTATCGGGAGAAACAATTTAGCCGTAAGATTGTCAAAGTAGAAATACTATAACAGAATACAGATATGTATATATTTTATGCCTTGTTTTTGAAATTGCATGATCGGTACTTGCGAAAAAAGAGTTGCTCTCATGAGCAGGTCTCCCTTATCAAGAAGGATCGTAAGGACGGTAGAAGCGCCTTAAGGAGTAGCCTCCCTCGTTGAAGGTTTCCACTTCATCACGTCGGCATAAGAGGCTACTTTACGAGCTGAAGAGCGTCCTTGAGGATGGCACCTCTGGGATGACAATTTCATTTTGGATCGTTATACGTATCTGGGAAACTGCCCACCTACTCCCGCCCTAAGCCAACATTAACACTTACTTCCCGCTTAGGGCAAAATGTTGGCATAGGGGAGGGGTAGGTGCGCAGTTACCCAGAAACGTATGATCCAGAATTTTAGAGATAAGATTACTTTGATACTAAAAAGGGTTTTGGTTCTGATTGAAGCCAACCTCAAAAACTGGTCGTACCATTGGTTTCCCCGCGAAATGAAGTTTGAAGAAGGAGCTCAGAAATTCCATACTGATCTCGTATCACTATCCAGATCTGGACAGTATGGAATTTCTGAAGTCGATCCTCAGACGTCATTTCGCAGGAAACCAGTTGTAGCGGCGGGAAATATCGACTGTTTTCTGACTCCCCAAAACTTGGGGAGAGAGAGAAAATGTAATTTTAGCCATGAAAATTATAGTGGCTGGTCTAAAAAGTCGAGAATTACATGAGGAAAATGTAACCAGTTATGACTATTACACAAAGAAAAGACATCATATTGTATTTTTATAAACATGTTTTTGAGAAGAGAAAATTAATACTATTGCTTAATTATAAAAAGTCATAAAAAAATGTACGTGAAATTTCCCGGGCAAAGACAGAAGGGAAATAGAGCATGGGTCTCGAGGGTGCCGATCTCACTCTAGACCCAAGTTCTAATTTTGACTGAGGTCCAAGTTTTACGTGGTTGGATTCGACTGACTCTTGCTCAGCTCTTGAAGAAAACGAACATGTTCTTATTTTCATGTGTACACGTGCGTAACTGGGAAAGTACAAACTTCAACCTCATCCCCCGAGGCTTCTCGGCCACATTCCGTCTCAGAGCTAAGGCACGCATCTTTTTATCTTTTGTCGATTGTCTTAACTTATAAACTGAACTCGCTTTTTTCATTTTTCTCAGCCTGTCCTAGCCTAATCTTCATCGGGGAACAATGAAAAAAGAAAGAGACAATAAGATAGGAAGTTCTTTGGCCTGACGCGCACGCAAAAATAGCAACAGTTAAAAAACATACGACAATTGCAATGTCAGAGTCAGCCAAGGTTGACCAAATTTCTTCACTTGCTTTCGCCCGTTTTTGATATCGCAAGTATCACACGGCAGGGGAATGTGTCGGATTTTGGGAAAAAAATGCATGTTTTAACCTGGTTCGGGCAAGGATGGAACGTTTAATCTCGGCTCTCCGTTGGAAACTAAAGGATTCACGCCCACGGCGATTTTTAAATTTGCCACAAATATTTCGAGAATGGTTCGTATAGTTCGCAACACAGGTGTGGCTGTCAGGAGAACCTGTGCAGCAGAAAATTCTGTACCTCATGTTGAATGATTGCTCACAAACAGAAAGGCTCTGACCAGTTTATGCACATTTCTAACAATAATACCGAATATTCGCGATCCGAAAACTTTGACCTGACGCGAATGTTCAACAAACAGAGTTTTTGTGATTCAAATATACCAAGCAGCCACGGTTGACTACATCTGAATCATTTTCCTCGAGAATACAAAAGCTAAATTCCTAAATGCAAGCATTTTTTGTTCGTTCAGCAAGAAATCGAGAGACAGTGGATATGCAAGAAATAATAGATTTGATCTCTCGTAAAACACTTCACTGGTTCAGTTATGTGGCAAATGTATGTTGGATTTTGCTCGGAATTATCCTATGAGCAATCCTTCTAAACATTGAAAACAGCAAATCGAGATTTGACTTTCGTTTGGCTCAAATGGCGACAAAGTCTAAAAAGTAGGAAAATAAATGAGGAAAATGTAATTAATTCTTTGCAACCAGTTATCACTATTACACAAAGAAAAGACATCAGATATTGTATTTTTATAAACATGTTTTTGAGAAGAGAAATTAATATTAAACGAATTAATATATTTTTCAGTATTTTTTACATGCACTTTAAAGGGCCCATTTTAACCTTCTCCTTATCTCCTACCCAGATCTTCCACGGCCAGAGTGGGATCTGGGTACAAGATTAAAACTGACCACACCGAGTTTTACGGGGTTGGATTCGACTGACTCTTGCTCACCATAAAACTTAAGGGTTTGAAGAAAACGAAAATGTTTTTACTTTCATGTGTACTCGTGCGTAACTGGGAAAGTACAAACTTCAACCTCATACCCCGAGGCTACTCGGCCACATTCCGTCTCAGAGGCACGCATCTTTACATCTTTTCAGCTATTGTCGATTGTCTTAACTTATAAAGTGAATTCGCTTTTTTATTTTTCTCAGCCTGTCCTGGCCTAATCTTCATCGGGGAACAATGAAAAAAGAAAGAGACAATAAGATAGGAAGTTCTTTGGCCTGACACGCACGCAAAAATAGCAACGGTGAAAAAACATACGAAAATTGCACTGTCAGAGTCCGCCAAGGTTGACCAAATTTCTTCACTTGCTTTCGCCCGTTTTTGACATCGCAATTTTCACACGGTAGGGAAATGTGTCGAATTTTGGGAGAAAAACGCATATTTTAACCTGGTTCGAGCAAGGATGGAACGTTTAATCTCGGCTCTCCGTTGGAAACTAAAGGATTCACGCCCACGGCGATTTTTAAATTTGCCACAAATATTTCGAGAATGGTTCGTATAGTTCGCAACACAGGTGTGGCTGTCGGGAGAACCTGTGCAGCAGAAAATTCTGTACCTCATGTTGAATGATTACTCACAAACAGAAAGGCTATGACCAGTTTATGTGCATTTCTAAAAATAATACCGAATATACGAGATACGAAACTTTGACCTGACGCGAATGTTCAACAAACAGAGTTTTTGTGATTCAAATATACCAAACAGCCACGGTCGATTACATCTGAATCATTTTCCTTGTTTCATTATTTCTAACAGAATACAAAAGCTAAATGCAAGCATTTGTAGCTCATAAGCGAGAAATCGTAAGGCATACAACATGGAAGGTCTTAAAGATTTGCTTGCTCCTAAAACACTCCACTGGTTCAGTTATGTGGCAAATGTATGTTGGATTTTGCTCGGAATTATCCTATCAGCAATCTTTCTAGACATTGAAAACAGCGAACCGAGATTTGACTTTCGTTGTGGCTCAAATGGCGATAAGGAACTCATTCGTGGAAAGTGTTACGAACAGTACGAAAAACAATACAACAAATTCCCTGTTTATGGATTCGTGATTATTAACTTTCTTGTTACTGCAAGTGTTTGTGGAATATACTCACAAGCGGTAAAGTCGAAAGTTGAGCAACTTGAAAACAACCCTAGCAACGTGGATGATGATGTAGAAGGGCAAACTCCTCGGAAAAAGCTATTCAAAGCGTACTGTTTGCAACTTCTTGCCAGATTTGCTCTTGGGATATTTTTTCTCGTTCTGCAGACCAAATCACTTTATCCTCTCAGCTTTCCCTCGAACTTCAATTGCAACTTAACGAGAAACGAGAGGTTTTCAGACCTCACGGCAAGTGGGTCTCGCAACGGAACACAAACGAAAACGTCATACGAATGCCATAATCAGCGAGCAGCTAAGAAGACCTTCTGGGCTGATGCCGTGATCGTTGTAACTGGAGCGTTTGCGTTTCTTGTTTTTATCGAGTCTGTTTATTTGTTACATGTATGGCGTGCAAAAAAAGGAGAAAGGTTCACGGAGAACCGGAAATTTCATAAATATTATTTGAGTTCAAATCCGTCAAATGCCCTTCTGGCAGAATCAGTAGCCACTTTCATCGAAGATATGAAAAAACATATCCGAGGAGTCACTGAACAACCCTACGTAGATCCTGCTACGCCTTTCCACCGTAAACCGGGTGAAGGCTCAAAAAGACATCTAAGGCTTGACCACATCTACACCGATTTAGTTATTCACGAAAACAGAGCTCTGTATCAATTTAGTGGAGATAGAGAGGAACAACTGAAAGAATACTACAGAACCAGAGAGAAATCTCGACCAACACTGCCGGGAGATATATTTGATGCTGAACCAAAACCGCGGAAAATTCTTGTTGTTGGTCGTCCTGGAATTGGAAAAACCATGTTTTGCTCAAAGATTCTTCGCAATTGGGCTTCCGATAAGTTGCTCAACGGTGCACAAAAATCTCGATTTGATTTCAAACTCGCTTTCCTCGTTAAGTTGAGGAAGTTTAACCGCACAAATGACGAAATTAATCTTCGCCAACTCCTGGATGCATCGGAGTATTCTAAACTACCAATGTCCGATGACGTTTGGCACTACATTACAAAAAGGCCAGACAAACTGCTCCTTATTTTTGATGGATTTGATGAATATTCTGGAAAGGTTAGAATAAATAACGATGACTTATCGATCAGTAACCATGTAGAAGACTCGATGCCAGTTCATTTCCTGTACAAGAAATTATTATCGGGGAAAATCCTTCCCGGTGCTACAGTCTTAACGAGCTCAAGACCAACCGCCGTGTCATTCTTTGAAGCAGCTATTGCCTTTGAAAGAATAGTTGAAATTCTGGGATTCAACTCTGATAAAGTGGATGAGTATGTGGACAAATTCACAAAAGAGAAAGGCGATGATGGCAAAGGAGAAACCATAAAGCAACACATCAGAAGTAGCCTTAACCTCCAATCCTTCTGCTACATTCCTGTGAATTGCTTCATAATTTGTTCGTGCTTGTTACACTTGCTGAACTCACCCGTCTCCGGCTGCCTTCCTACAAGACTAACCGAACTATATTCCATAGCCATCAAGATTTTTTACTTTTGTCACGGTGATATCCAAAGTCGTTACCCATCACATGAAGCTCAACAGTTTTATTTAAAGCCATTTAGTGCATTACCTGAACATGTGCAAAAATTCTTTAAGAGACTGGGAGAAATTGCTTTTCAGGGAATCAAAGAAGGAAGACTCATTTTCGAATCAGGCGAAGTCGATGAGCAAGAAAACAATGGTTTGTTCCACCGTTTACCTGATAGTTTTAGCGGTTTAAAGGAAGGACGAGCACAATATTGTTTTTTACACCTGACGATACAGGAGTTCTTAGCGGCGAAGTATTTGGTGGACACGTTGAGTTCCGAAGACCTGCAGAAGTTTGTTTCCGATCACATCCATGATGGCGCGTGGAAGGTTGTGATGCAGTTTGTGGCTGGACTGCTGGCTGAAAAAGGAGAACAATCAACAGATATTTTCAGTGACCTTCTTCCCTCAAAAACTTTTACTTTTGAAGATGACATCATTATGAATGAAGATTCAGGGGAACCAACTGAAACACTGACCTGTTGGCCAGCTCGTGAACACAGGTTATTAGTGGTGACGCTATTCAATTGCATGTATGAGAACAAAGCCTCTGATCGAGAAGTTCAAAAGAAACTGAAGAAAATTGGTTGTAATGCGCTTGATTTTATTTGTTGTAACCTTTCACCTCTCGACTGTTTAGCATTAGTGCATGCACTTAAATCTGTTGAAGGAATTTTGTATTTTGATTTAACCGTCAACAACCTTCAGTCGCTAGGATGTATTGAGATTGCGAAGTTGTTACCTGGCAACCAACAAAATCAGGGTTTGCGCGAACTAAAAAGATTAAACCTCAGGGATAACAACATAACTGATGAAGGAGTAAAACATTTAGCTACAGCACTCACACACACTAACTGCAACCTAAATAGCTTAGACCTCGAGGGTAACAACATAACTGATGAAGCAGTTAAACATTTAGCTACAGCACTCACACACACTAACTGCAACCTAAACAGCTTAAACCTCGCGGGTAACAACATAACTGATAAAGCAGTAAAACATTTAGCTACAGCACTCACACACACTAACTGCAACCTAAACAGCTTAAACCTCGCGGGTAACAACATAACTGATGAAGCAGTTAAACATTTATCCACAGCACTCACACACACTAACTGCAACCTAAACAGCTTAAACCTNCACTCCACTGGTTCAGTTATGTGGCAAATGTATGTTGGATTTTGCTCGGAATTATCCTATCAGCAATCTTTCTAGACATTGAAAACAGCGAACCGAGATTTGACTTTCGTTGTGGCTCAAATGGCGATAAGGAACTCATTCGTGGAAAGTGTTACGAACAGTACGAAAAACAATACAACAAATTCCCTGTTTATGGATTCGTGATTATTAACTTTCTTGTTACTGCAAGTGTTTGTGGAATATACTCACAAGCGGTAAAGTCGAAAGTTGAGCAACTTGAAAACAACCCTAGCAACGTGGATGATGATGTAGAAGGGCAAACTCCTCGGAAAAAGCTATTCAAAGCGTACTGTTTGCAACTTCTTGCCAGATTTGCTCTTGGGATATTTTTTCTCGTTCTGCAGACCAAATCACTTTATCCTCTCAGCTTTCCCTCGAACTTCAATTGCAACTTAACGAGAAACGAGAGGTTTTCAGACCTCACGGCAAGTGGGTCTCGCAACGGAACACAAACGAAAACGTCATACGAATGCCATAATCAGCGAGCAGCTAAGAAGACCTTCTGGGCTGATGCCGTGATCGTTGTAACTGGAGCGTTTGCGTTTCTTGTTTTTATCGAGTCTGTTTATTTGTTACATGTATGGCGTGCAAAAAAAGGAGAAAGGTTCACGGAGAACCGGAAATTTCATAAATATTATTTGAGTTCAAATCCGTCAAATGCCCTTCTGGCAGAATCAGTAGCCACTTTCATCGAAGATATGAAAAAACATATCCGAGGAGTCACTGAACAACCCTACGTAGATCCTGCTACGCCTTTCCACCGTAAACCGGGTGAAGGCTCAAAAAGACATCTAAGGCTTGACCACATCTACACCGATTTAGTTATTCACGAAAACAGAGCTCTGTATCAATTTAGTGGAGATAGAGAGGAACAACTGAAAGAATACTACAGAACCAGAGAGAAATCTCGACCAACACTGCCGGGAGATATATTTGATGCTGAACCAAAACCGCGGAAAATTCTTGTTGTTGGTCGTCCTGGAATTGGAAAAACCATGTTTTGCTCAAAGATTCTTCGCAATTGGGCTTCCGATAAGTTGCTCAACGGTGCACAAAAATCTCGATTTGATTTCAAACTCGCTTTCCTCGTTAAGTTGAGGAAGTTTAACCGCACAAATGACGAAATTAATCTTCGCCAACTCCTGGATGCATCGGAGTATTCTAAACTACCAATGTCCGATGACGTTTGGCACTACATTACAAAAAGGCCAGACAAACTGCTCCTTATTTTTGATGGATTTGATGAATATTCTGGAAAGGTTAGAATAAATAACGATGACTTATCGATCAGTAACCATGTAGAAGACTCGATGCCAGTTCATTTCCTGTACAAGAAATTATTATCGGGGAAAATCCTTCCCGGTGCTACAGTCTTAACGAGCTCAAGACCAACCGCCGTGTCATTCTTTGAAGCAGCTATTGCCTTTGAAAGAATAGTTGAAATTCTGGGATTCAACTCTGATAAAGTGGATGAGTATGTGGACAAATTCACAAAAGAGAAAGGCGATGATGGCAAAGGAGAAACCATAAAGCAACACATCAGAAGTAGCCTTAACCTCCAATCCTTCTGCTACATTCCTGTGAATTGCTTCATAATTTGTTCGTGCTTGTTACACTTGCTGAACTCACCCGTCTCCGGCTGCCTTCCTACAAGACTAACCGAACTATATTCCATAGCCATCAAGATTTTTTACTTTTGTCACGGTGATATCCAAAGTCGTTACCCATCACATGAAGCTCAACAGTTTTATTTAAAGCCATTTAGTGCATTACCTGAACATGTGCAAAAATTCTTTAAGAGACTGGGAGAAATTGCTTTTCAGGGAATCAAAGAAGGAAGACTCATTTTCGAATCAGGCGAAGTCGATGAGCAAGAAAACAATGGTTTGTTCCACCGTTTACCTGATAGTTTTAGCGGTTTAAAGGAAGGACGAGCACAATATTGTTTTTTACACCTGACGATACAGGAGTTCTTAGCGGCGAAGTATTTGGTGGACACGTTGAGTTCCGAAGACCTGCAGAAGTTTGTTTCCGATCACATCCATGATGGCGCGTGGAAGGTTGTGATGCAGTTTGTGGCTGGACTGCTGGCTGAAAAAGGAGAACAATCAACAGATATTTTCAGTGACCTTCTTCCCTCAAAAACTTTTACTTTTGAAGATGACATCATTATGAATGAAGATTCAGGGGAACCAACTGAAACACTGACCTGTTGGCCAGCTCGTGAACACAGGTTATTAGTGGTGACGCTATTCAATTGCATGTATGAGAACAAAGCCTCTGATCGAGAAGTTCAAAAGAAACTGAAGAAAATTGGTTGTAATGCGCTTGATTTTATTTGTTGTAACCTTTCACCTCTCGACTGTTTAGCATTAGTGCATGCACTTAAATCTGTTGAAGGAATTTTGTATTTTGATTTAACCGTCAACAACCTTCAGTCGCTAGGATGTATTGAGATTGCGAAGTTGTTACCTGGCAACCAACAAAATCAGGGTTTGCGCGAACTAAAAAGATTAAACCTCAGGGATAACAACATAACTGATGAAGGAGTAAAACATTTAGCTACAGCACTCACACACACTAACTGCAACCTAAATAGCTTAGACCTCGAGGGTAACAACATAACTGATGAAGCAGTTAAACATTTAGCTACAGCACTCACACACACTAACTGCAACCTAAACAGCTTAAACCTCGCGGGTAACAACATAACTGATAAAGCAGTAAAACATTTAGCTACAGCACTCACACACACTAACTGCAACCTAAACAGCTTAAACCTCGCGGGTAACAACATAACTGATGAAGCAGTTAAACATTTATCCACAGCACTCACACACACTAACTGCAACCTAAACAGCTTAAACCTCGCGGGTAACAACATAACTGATGAAGCAGTTAAACATTTATCCACAGCACTCACACACACTAACTGCAACCTAAACAGCTTAAACCTCGCGGGTAACAACATAACTGATGAAGCAGTTAAACATTTATCCACAGCACTCACACACACTAACTGCAACCTAAACAGCTTAAACCTCGCGGGTAACAACATAACTGATGAAGCAGTTAAACATTTATCCACAGCACTCACACACACTAACTGCAACCTAAACAGCTTAAACCTCGCGGGTAACAACATAACTGATGAAGCAGTTAAACATTTATCCACAGCACTCACACACACTAACTGCAACCTAAACAGCTTAAACCTCGCGGGTAACAACATAACTGATGAAGCAGTTAAACATTTATCCACAGCACTCACACACACTAACTGCAACCTAAACAGCTTAAACCTCGCGGGTAACAACATAACTGATGAAGCAGTTAAACATTTATCCACAGCACTCACACACACTAACTGCAACCTAAACAGCTTAAACCTCGAGCGTAACAACATAACTGATAAAGGTAAAAATCTCCTAAACTCAATGAAGATAAACTGTGGAGTATATATCTAATCCTTGTATGCAATGTAAATGTTTCTTTGTTGAAGGAATTTTGGATTTTGATTTAAGCTTCAACAACCTTCAGTCGCTAGGATGTATTGAGATTTCGAAGTTGTTACCTGGCAACCAACACAATCAGGGTTTTTGCGAACTAAAAAGATTAAACCTCGCTTTTAATCAGATAACTGATTAACACCACACTAACTACAAACTAAACAACTTAAAGCTCGATCAATATTGCTTTTTCTAAACTTAAAGCTCAATAAGATAACTGATGGATGTATAAAACGTTTCACTGGCAGCACTGCACTCACACATACTAACTGCAAAAGAAACAAAGCTTAGACCTTAGAGCTAACTAAATAACCCAGCCAGGAAAAAATCTCTCAAAAGCAATGAAAATAAACTATAAAGTATTTATCTAAGCATGTGTAAATATATTTTTCTGAATAGCAATAATTTGAGCTGCATTCTTTGACATTGTATTTTCAATTTTTTAAAAAGAAGTTTTCTGAGTTCGTGAATCAGGTAACTTCTGAACAATCTCGAAGCTCTTAGGTTTCCGTTTATATATTGTTTTGTTTTTTTTTTCTTAATGATAGTGTGGGTTTTTTTGAGAAGAGAAAATTTGTTTGGTCACTAATATAGTTACATAGCAACAGGGTGTGATTTAAAAAAAAAAAAGTGTATTAATGACCCATAATGAAGACTGGAACAAATTGATGGACATTTATATATATTCAACTTAGGTAACTAAACATGCAGCTACATATGAAGACATTTTCCTTTAGGAATGTTATTAGTATAATGTGATAATCATGGTTTCACTTATTTACAGAAAGCGTCACCTTAGAATTCTATTTTGGAGTTATGGCTTTTTCTAAGTAGTCATCCTTGTATATAAGTTTAGTTTTTGATATGATTAAAGTTCTGTTAGACCAGTATTATAGATGTCGGCCTGGCCTCCCTTCTCAGTAAACCAATCTGTGCATACAGCAAAATGCGGGGCAAACTGCTTTTGGGACAGAAAAAGCAGAGATGGGTCCGTCTAGCAAGGGGATAGCGCGGGGAGGGGGGAGGGGTGTATGCACCCCCTTTTACCGCACAGATACTTTATCTTCGGCTCAGATGTAAAACTTTGTATATAAACGGTAAAGGATCCAGACCTGCTTGAGGTAGTTTCAGGGTGGAGCGGTTGTTTCATGCCCAAAATAAAGTGCAGAGCTTTGATTTTGGCCAATAACTAAATAAAGAAAGGGCCTCCCCATTAGTTGAGTTTAAAAACCCTTTTTGCTGATCAAGTAACATGATATCCTGCCCTGAATAGTTTGAAATCAGTGCCCTTACCGGAGTCAGAAGGCAAGATTTCACCAACTCACCTTCAGAAACTGTAAACTGCAGCCACCGCATTTGCTATTGACTTAATGGGGGCCAGCTAACACACCTGCCAACATAAGAAGTATCAATTAAGCGGAAATCCAAGATTCTCGGTGAAGCGAAACTAGCACCAGGGTACTGTTAAAAAAACGCATGTTTTTATCCTTTTTATCCTGGGGCGAAGGGGGGGGGGGGGG
>CALNXI010001565.1:34372-76255 GCA_942486025.1 Porites evermanni | reverse complement strand
CCCCCCCCCCCCCCACTTCACCCCCCTCCAACATGACATCCCGGGAACGAGCCCAGAGATTCCAGATCAGACTAGTGCTTTAGTTTTGGTTGAAAATTTGCTACATCCAAGTTAATTTTTTACGACATTTCGACAATTTGTGTGGCTCGCTTTTGTACACGCTCGGTCTTCGCCTTCAACGAGTACTGGTTTGGTGACCACACTTGAGTCGCGTGCCTCGCCTGGGACTTCACCAGAAACAGGTAGAGCGTACGCCTCACATTGACGTCCGTTATGAGAGGGCAGGCCCACTTCAGAGGTCCAAGGAGCTTGTTGGCCTTGGCGACGATAGTATCATGTGCGTGTCTAGCATGCGTAGCAAGCGCTTGGAAGTATTTGGATGAAAGAAAGAACAGGCGCGCGCGAGGGAGATACGCGCGCCCCGTTCTTTCTTGCGCCCACTGGTTCCAAGGGCCTGCTAAACAGGCTAGTGCGTGTCCCAAGAGAGGGAGCTAGGGGTGGTGACTCTGAGATCTTTGTCCTCAGTACCTCGTTTAAGGTGCTCGCCATCAAGGTGTATGACAGAAGTTTCATTAATAAAACGCGCGTTTTATTTTGCCACAAAACTAAATAACGATAAGTCCGAGCAAAATCCAAAATACATTTGCCACATAGCTGAGCAGAATTAAAAAGAATTAAGAATTAAGAGCTAGTTAAAAAAGATATGTTTTGAGTAAGGATTTAAACTTTTGAACTGTTTTTGATTTCCTTAACGAGATGGGTAATGCATTCCACCATGTGGGAGCATTAACAGAAAAAGATCAACATCTTCCCACGAGGGAAATCTAATAGTAATCCATCATTTGATCGCAGATGATAAGCAGATTGATTCCTTACTGAAATTAAATTCCTCATATAGGGACTATATACTGCATCACACCTTTTTGCTCTGACTCGGTCGTTTCATCGTCAACCATCAACCTTTATCCGCCCTGGTCAAAAGATATAAGGTTCTGCTTTTGTAAAAAGCTACAAAAACTTAGTGGTGTATAGTGAAAAAACATTTTAATTCGGGAAAATATAAAGATAAAAAACCGGTTCTATATAAAGAGAGTAAATGTAAATTTGAAACTTTCGTAAAGTGGAATAAAGAGTTGCCTCTTTATCTGTTTTTCCGTTTAGTTCTTGTTTACAAGGTTTTTAGTCGGCACGTGAGCACAGTGAAGCCTCAAAAAAAAATTTTCCCTTTGAATTTGAGTTTGACGCCATGATCGCGTGAGCCAATGACGTAAAAGTTAGGTTTGCAAGGGCGCATGGTATAGCTAATGGAAGGTTTCAGCGTTGGCTGGCGACAACGTGAAAGGATTAAAATCAGCAAGGATGGAAAATGACTTAAATTTGCTGCGAAGTATTTTGGGCGCTGTTAAAAGAAGACTTCTCATGGAATTGGGTACAGGACTTGGGAGTGTAGGCTGATTGTAAGTCCGGTTCGCTCGAGGTAAGGAATCAGAAGCATGTTCATATGATTTATCGTTCTAATTTGCGATAATAATATAAGCTTTTAGTTTAAACTGAAATGATTTATGCCTGTATGTGTTGCGGTTTGTCGAATTCCATATGGCCAGCTAAAAGAAAAGGGTGTTCACTTTTGTTTGACTGCTAGTGTACGTTGCAAGGTGAAAATACGTTGCTGTGGTAAAATTGACACTAGCTGGCTGCATGTAAAACATCTGGATGAATTTATTGATAAATTCCTATAGACTTGATCAAAAACGATTTCTTAAAACATATGTGGCTGGCCTCCCGTAGTACATACAACAAGAGGAGTTGCTAACAATCAACACGAACGTCCCAAACGTAGTTTATTCACAGGTCCTCGGTACAACACATTCTTTTTACTCCTTAGTTCTTGGATCCTGAGTCCCGAGATAACAATCTGACATGACAAATACATGATAGGCTAAATACGTGATTCGTAAGTACTAAACTTCAAAATGTCGTGTGAAATACTCTCTTGGGATTTTCCGTAAAATGTTCTTTTAACAGTTCTTACCGTTTAGGCCGTATAATGTCCGATGGATGGCGATAACTATCCAAAAACTTGAACAACACGAGAAAGGGCTAACATGGCGGCCGCTTACTAAAATCTGGTGCGGCTGCTAAGCTTTTACAACATACCGCTGACTGCGCAGCGCTGCAGTCACATGGCTCCCCTAATTGTTGCCTAACAATTACTTAAGTTAATGTCCATACTAGACAGTTAAACAAAACAAATGTTCATAAAGGCGGTCACTTGTGTCTTCTACACCTGTCGGGGCGACTTCACTGAGTAGTTGGCTCCTCGTTGGGGAATTCCTCGGTCTCCCTGCTGCTATCACCAACATCCGCTTCATCTGCAGAGGGTACCAGTAAGACTAATTTGTGGATTGGTCTATCCAGGAACGTAGATGGCTTTCGACGTCTGCCTTGGTTGTCAAGTTCTCCATCAGCTTTCACAATTTTGACTTTTCTGATACATCCGTCTTCGCTAGGGTAGACTTCTACGACTCTAGCGAGTGGCCATTGGTTACGTGGTCCTTCGTCTTCCTTGGATACGACTACATCTCCAACTGATAGATTTCGCTTTGGATACATCCACTTGTTACGAGCCTGCAGGCTATGAAGAAACTCACGGCGCCATCTAAGCCAAAATTCGTTCGCGAGATATTGTACTCGGCGCCACCACTTGCGGGAATATAGATCTGCTCGCTGGAACCTTCCAGGCGGTGGAAGTACAACTTTAGCTTTCAAGGTAAGTAAATGACTGGGCGTAAGTGGTTCTGGTGCCTCTGGGTCATTTAAGTCGTTCGTAGACAAGGGTCTGGAATTAACAATACACTCTGCTTCAGTCATGAAGGTTCTGAACGCTTCGTCGTCCAACTGTGTGCCAGCGCTCAGAAGTAACGTCTCCAGTGCACTACGAACAGTTCGGATTAACCTTTCCCATGTGCCACCCATGTGGCTGGCATGAGGTACATTCATCTGAAATGGTATCCAATCACATCCGTTCTCCACTAAGTACTCTTGCACCCGGTTCTGATCCAGTTCTTCTAAGGCAGCTTTTAGCTCATTCCTCGCTCCTACAAAGTTTGTACCCTGATCACAGCGGAGCTGTCTGACTGGACCGCGTCGGTTGAGGAAGCGACTAAGTGCGTTGATGAAGGAACTGGTACTTAACGAGTTGGCTGTCTCCAAGTGTACACCTCTGCTGGCCATACAGGTAAAAATAACTCCGTAACGTTTAACTTCACTCCTCTTTTCCTTGATCGGGAAAGGTCCAAAGAAATCTACAGCACAATACGAGAAGGGGGCCGAAGGTTCAACTCGATCCACAGGCAAATCGGCCATCTTCTGAATTTGCAGGGGGCCGCGCATTTTTCTGCATGTAACACACTTGGAAATACAATTTGACACTGCTGACGATCCACCAACAACCCAGTAGCCTCTCTGGCGCAACTCATTTTGGGTGATACCTCGTCCCATGTGGTTCACTTTGGCATGCCAGAATCGAATCAGCAAATCTGTAATATGACTTTTACGAGGAAGTATCACAGGATGCTTCGTTGCAAATGGAAGGTTAGCTCGTCTCACGCGGCCACCAACGCGGATAACACCGTTTTCATCGAGAAATGGATCCAAACGATATAAGCAACTAGACTTCTTGACGGCTAGATTTCTTTCTCTTGCGATCTTTCTAGTAGTAAGCTCTCCAACTTCCTTAAGTTCCTTTAAAACTTGCATCTCGTCATGGAAATGTTCACGTTGAACAACCTTAAGAACTTCCCTCTCTGCTGCGTGAAGTTCTGTAAGTGTGACTGATACCTTCGGTAATGGTCTGATGCTCTCACCACCCGTTTGTCTCGTCAACTTCACTTCTCTACTTGCCAGTTTGCTCTTCAGTCGTAGACACAAAGCTATTGCCTTCAGCACATGCTGCCAGCTTGACATGTGGCGCAAACGGCTTGACGTTAACGGTTCAGGGGCTTGAGTAGCTCTGCTCTCTACACGAGATGTGAAAACGGCTGCTTTCCTTACTTCAGGATCACTTTCGGTCACTTGAAATTCTTCTATCTTCTCAGGCTGGAAAGTTCCACTCTTCCAAAGAAATAAGGGTCCAGTTAGCCAGTTGGTTCCTTGTAATAACTGTGACGCTGTAAGGCCTCGCGAGGCATGGTCAGCAGGATTAAGTTCAGTGCTGACATACAACCAAGAACTCGGGTTAGTGACGTCACGAATCTGCTGCACACGATTTGCCACATACACATGAAACCTCTTAGCTTCGTTGTTAACATAACCAAGGACGATTTTGCTGTCTGTCCAGAAATGTTCCTTAATGTCCGTGTAAGACAATTCTCGACGAAGAAATTCACTCACGTTTGCTGAAACAGTAGCTGCAGCCAATTCTAGCCTCGGCACAGTGATTTGCTTTAACGGGGCCACTCTAGATTTCCCAATGACAAGGGAACAGTACGCCTTGTCCTCCACATTGATTAGTCGAAGGTACGAGCACTGTCCATAACCCTCTACACTAGCATCTGAGAAATGATGCAACTCGCTGGCTTTGACCTGCCCAAAGTTCTCCGGCTTAAAACAACGTTGAATTTGCAGCTGATCGAGATTCAGAACATCCTGACGCCATTTCTCCCAATGAGTATACAAACTCTCTGGAATTGGGCTGTCCCAATCAAGCTTGTCTCGGCACATTTGCTGCAAAACTTGTTTTCCTTTCAAGGTAACTGGGGCAACGAAACCACTAGGATCGTAGATTGAACTGATTGTGGAAAGTACGCCACGTCGCGTTAGGGGACGGTCACGCAGCTCGATGCGGAATTGAAAACTGTCATTCTCAATGCACCACACTACTCCTAAGGCACGTTCTAAGGGCAGTGGATCAACCTTCAAGTCTAGCTCCTTTAATCCTTTGGCGCGATCTTCGGCCGGAATCTGTTCAAGAACTTCTCTTTTGTTTGATGAAATTTTGTGCAGTCTCAGGCCGGCCTTGGCGCAAATGCCTTGACTTGCTTTTATCAGTGTAACAGCTCGCTCCACGGTAGGGACTGATTTTAGTCCATCATCCACATAAAAGTCCTGTCGTATAAACTCAGCAGCTTCTTCACCAAACTCTTTCTCCCCATCATCTGCTGCTCTCTTCAGACCAAAATTTGCGCAGCCAGGTGAACTACCAGCACCGAAAAGATGAACCTTCATCCTATACTCAGTCACTTCATTTGCAGGATTCCCATCCTTCCACCACAAAAAGCGCAGGAGATCTCTGTGTTCCTCTGACACCATAAACTGATGAAACATACTCTTAATGTCAGTCATAAACGCAACATTTTCTTGTCTGAATCTGCACAGGATCCCCAGAAGAGTGTTCATGAGGTCGGGTCCTTGTAACAAGTGATCGTTCAGGGACACCCCTTCATACTGGGCCGAACAATCAAAAACAACCCTGATCTGGTCTGGTTTTTTTGGGTGGTAAACACCGGTGTGTGGTACATAGTTAACCATTCCATCCTGAACTCCATGGCGGTCCGGTGGTACCTCTTCTGCACACAAAGCAATCACATCTTTCATGAATAAGCGATAATCTTCCAGAAACTTGGGGTTTCTCTTAAACCTTGCTAAAAGTTGGTGCCATCTCTTGACAGCTAGTTCGCGGTTGAAGGGTAGAGACGGTTTGTCTGTCTTCAAAGGGAGAGGCATCTCGTAGTGCCCATCCGATCTCTTCACAATACCATTCTCAAGGATGTTGAGGAATCTCCTGTCTTCAGCTGAACAGGGCTTGGTATTTGCAGAACTTTCTGTAAAGTCTGACTCAAGAATCTTAATAATCTTCTGTGGGTTGATAATCTCTTTCACCTTTGTCGTAAAGGCAAAGTGTTCATGGGTTTCTTTGACCATCACCTTGTTGCACACTCCTTCCTTATGGTTGGCTTCACCTGTAGATTTGCACACCTTGCCGATTATACCCCACCCCATTAAAGATCTTTGGCCGTAAGGGTCGTCTTCACCTCCCACTAGGACTTCTCTGGGTCTGACGATACTAGGGCAATTATTGCCAATCAGCAAGGAGATTTCCACACTTGGATTGTAGGGCATGAGCTCGTCAGCAATAGGACACAGATGTTCCCATTTCCGGGCAACACTGGCTTTTGGAATCTGCGACCGACTGGCTGGGATGATATCTCGCTTGAACATCATGGGTAGCTTCACAGCATGCTCCCTTCTAAAATCCAACACCTCAACTCCACAAATACGGTTGCTTGGTACATGTACATTTCTCTCTTGCACTGTTGTCAGCAGCAAGTCGGTTGGTGGGCCTTGCAAGTCCAATTTTTCACACAAACTTTGCGACACAAAACTCACATTGGACTGGTCATCTAGCACTGCATATTGTAAGACTTCTTTACTGGGTTGGCTAACTTGTCTAACCCAAACAGGTACAATCATGGCATGATCCGAGCCGCCCTCTTGCTCTGGGATGGTACAAACATTTGTACAGTTCGTAATACTTTCCTTGGGAGTTTTCTGAATATGGAGACATGTAGGGTGATTTCCAGAACACGTGCGACATTTAAGTCTGTTCTTACAGGAGGATACTTGATGTTGACTGCTAGAGGCACATCCAAGACAAAGAAATTTCTTATAGAAGAAGTCCTTCCTTTCCTTGTGCGGCTTCTCTGCAAACTTTTTACACTCGTCTAGCTGATGTTCTTCCTTGCAAAACAGACATACTTCGGTCTTTTTCTTCTCGCTCCTCCCTTGCGAACAGGTTGGGGGTCTCTCCTTTTCACCTTGACCCTGGGCAGTCACGTTCTTGCTTGGATCCAATACATGAGTTTCGAAGGAAAAGGCCTCCTCGCCTTTTGGTGAGCGTCTGAATGGTCCTCTAGGCCTAACAAACTCTTTGGTTTTGGACAGCTCCTCAAGTTCGGGAATGTTCGCTCTCTCTGCACACTCTTTCACAAATGAAGCAAATTCAGAGAAGGTAGGGTAAGTACCATTTCCTTTTGAGACTCTACACTGTTGTACTATTCCTCTCCACTTATTCTGAATTTGAAATGGCAACTTGTTTAGAGTTTTAACGTTCTCCTTCGCAAAGTCTAAGACAGCAAGACTAGGAGTAGTTTCTCTGGCGGCAATTATCTTTTGCAGGAAGTCAGAAAGATCTCTTAGGGCCTCCGCATCTCTTACGCCAATCTTAGGCCAGTTCTCCAGTTTGTTCATAAAGGCTGTCCCTACTACATTGCAGTTACCATACCTTTCCTTTAACAACTTTCTCGCAGACTGATAGGCATCTTCAGTACCAATTAACATATACTGATCAACAACTTGTTTGGGCTTTCCTGAGATGTACTGATGTAGGAAGTTCAATTTTGTCTGCGCGTCCATTGGTTTGGAATCAATAAGGGCACTGAAGGAACTGTTCCATGTAGGATACTCCAAAGGATCTCCACTAAAAACTGGGATTGAAATCTTAGGCAGTTGCCCTGAGATTGCTAGTTGCCTGTTCACTAGGTTCTGCTCCATAGTAGCTGCCACCAACATACTACTTGTTTCCACTAATTTGTCCATACACTTTTCTAAGACGACAGAGTGTGGTTGAAAGGGTGTGGCACTGGGGCTTAACGTACTGTGCACTCCATTTTCTACACGCGGAAGACTGAAAGTGGGTTGGGCTCCACTTAACTGAGTTGAAGAGTAGATAGGTTCTTGCTGACCAGGAGAGAGATCACTCTTACTTGTGACTGGAATTGAATTAAGGAATTTGTCCATGTCCTTGACTTTATCAGCGGGGGGAATCGAGTTTAGATCCTGATCATCAAACAGTTCTACTTTATCTGCTGACATGCATACATTAAGCTTTGCTTGATTCTGAGCAAGTTCACTTTGTAATCTTAGCTCTTCCAACTTTCTTTCTTGTTCTAATTTGGTCAACTCAGTCTTTCTGTGTTCTAATCTCAGTAACCGTTCCTTCTCTATATAGGCCAGTTTAGCCTTTAAGGCAGCTTCCTCCTTTTGTAACTGAAACCTATCTTCTTCAACATTATCATTGGAACTTATTTTTGACCTACTACTTTTCTTGGATGCTCGACTGGACCTTTTGGATGCTTCAGAGATTGAATCATCCACGTGGTGTTCGACAAATTCCAGAAACTTTATCTCTGATCTAATGTCACACTCAAAATTTGACCATTCTCTGCCAACTTGATCAACCATTCTTTCAATATTTTCCACATTCTCATCTGGGTTCGCAAAAACCTTAATCTCTTCAACCATGTCTTGAAATTCGCAATACAAAATCTGAGCTTCGCTGAATTCTTTCTTAAATTCTACTAGTTTAGTTGACTGACCTCGCTTCAGTAGAGTACCTCTCATTCGCTTCACCAGTTCACATTTCTTAGTTTTCAAGTTACTTGTTTTCAAGTTGAGTTGATACGTATACCCTTTCTCCGTCAGGAAACGCTTCCTTGATTCATCAGTTTCTTCTTCCAGCGCCACATTGACCTGGTCTTCGGGTCTTGCTTCTTTGTTGACGGACATGACTGCTACACGAAGATCGTCAAACGATTGTTATTGTGGCTGGCCTCCCGTAGTACATACAACAAGAGGAGTTGCTAACAATCAACACGAACGTCCCAAACGTAGTTTATTCACAGGTCCTCGGTACAACACATTCTTTTTACTCCTTAGTTCTTGGATCCTGAGTCCCGAGATAACAATCTGACATGACAAATACATGATAGGCTAAATACGTGATTCGTAAGTACTAAACTTCAAAATGTCGTGTGAAATACTCTCTTGGGATTTTCCGTAAAATGTTCTTTTAACAGTTCTTACCGTTTAGGCCGTATAATGTCCGATGGATGGCGATAACTATCCAAAAACTTGAACAACACGAGAAAGGGCTAACATGGCGGCCGCTTACTAAAATCTGGTGCGGCTGCTAAGCTTTTACAACATACCGCTGACTGCGCAGCGCTGCAGTCACAACATAAGCAAGCGAATATTAAAGTTTACGATTGGCGATTAGGAATATTGATAAAAACATTCACATGTTTATCTAAAAATGGTAGTGTAAAGTTCAGATGAAATTTAACTTTCTAGGTAAGTGTCTTTATTTTTTTTTTAATTATTTACATAATTCTGCATTATAATTACGTATTAAATGTTCATATGAACATTCATGTTATATGCTATCAAGAGTATAATAGGTTAAATTTGTGATGCTTAGTATTATAGAGAAAGAATTGAAATAATTGTGGTCTAGCTTACTGTTTATGTGGTGGTAGATTATGTAAACATTCAATTGAGATAAATTACTAGAAAAGATCTGACATAAAGAGAAATGGATGCTGTAAATGTATATTTTGATTTCAAAGTATATTGACATAATATTTACATTTAAGTGGTAGTTATTAAATAGGATTAGTTTTTTGTGTAACATTTTAGGGACCTGTCATTTATTAGAGGTGGCTGAAGGGCTGGTGCAAATGGAGGGAGGGTCATTAAATTTTATTTAGCCAAAGAAGGGGAGGGTCAGTTAAAATTTAAGCCATATCCTTTTTGGCAAACATTGCTGTTCACTTGAAATAAAAATAAATAAACAAATTAATTATATTATTAAACAAATAAGTCCCTTGCAGTGCAGTAAGCATTTTAAACTTTAATAATGATCAACGTGAACAACCCAACAACCCTACACATATGTCAACTGTTGCATAGAAAGTGGTCTTTACATATCAAACAAAACATTTTATATCTAAACGTTCTTGAAGATTTTCTGTCAGAACCAACTAATCAACACATATTAAATGCTGGAACAGTATGAATTAATCCAGCTCACATTATACCACTCAATGGAACATCACAATATTCAAGGTTTAGTCACCACACTCTTCATTCTCTGTCATGCTGTCACTATCTTCCCCAGAGAGACTTTCATCTGTATCAAGTTCTTCCTCACTTTCTTCCATAAAACCTTCTTGATAGTCTTGTGCTGTTGGAATGGTTCTTACTATCAAGTGATCATTCTTTGCCAGCCACCTGACCTGTCTAACTGAAAGGTGTGCAAGAGATTCTACATTCACATTGTCAGTAACATCTGAATTTAAGTCTGCTGACAAAAGCTGATGAAGCAGTTTAAAAGTTTTACTTTCTCTCTGTTGTTTACTTCTGTGCTCTTCCCTTTGTTCTGTTTCTGTGATCTTCACCTTGATTTGTTTTTCAACAGTAACACACCACGAGACATGTCTTTGCATTGATCAAGTTTCTCATTAAAATATTTCAATTTACTGTTTACTCTTTTTTTAGCTTCATCAAGCCTTGTAATAACATCTTCATCAAACAATTTAGAATACTCTTCTCCTCGTATCAAATTACCAGTCTTTGAGTGAAAGAGGGTGTTGAGGTGAGCTTTAATGCATCTATCCAATTCCTCTCGCGTTGCTACCTGTACAAGATCAGGGAGGAAAGCAACACACTTTCTGTTACGAACTGCACAAGGTTAGAGTTGATCTTGTTTATTAATAATCCCTGTCATATCTTTTAGTCTGGGGAGGGACATAATTTTTTTGGTCGATACAAGGGGGAGGGTTACAGTTTTTTTTTGTAGGAAATTTGGGAAGGGCAGAAAAAAATTCACTTGGGAAAAAACATGGTACCAGCCCCATCCCCTCTAATAAATGACAGGTCCCTTATATGTATATGTGAGTAGAAGTGTGTGGAGTTTAGTTGAGTGACATNGATCAAGTTTCTCATTAAAATATTTCAATTTACTGTTTACTCTTTTTTTAGCTTCATCAAGCCTTGTAATAACATCTTCATCAAACAATTTAGAATACTCTTCTCCTCGTATCAAATTACCAGTCTTTGAGTGAAAGAGGGTGTTGAGGTGAGCTTTAATGCATCTATCCAATTCCTCTCGCGTTGCTACCTGTACAAGATCAGGGAGGAAAGCAACACACTTTCTGTTACGAACTGCACAAGGTTAGAGTTGATCTTGTTTATTAATAATCCCTGTCATATCTTTTAGTCTGGGGAGGGACATAATTTTTTTGGTCGATACAAGGGGGAGGGTTACAGTTTTTTTTTGTAGGAAATTTGGGAAGGGCAGAAAAAAATTCACTTGGGAAAAAACATGGTACCAGCCCCATCCCCTCTAATAAATGACAGGTCCCTTATATGTATATGTGAGTAGAAGTGTGTGGAGTTTAGTTGAGTGACATTATGCCTTTGGAAGTTTGGGTATGTATGGGTTGTGGTATTTGTGTAGAATGTTGTTGACCAGTTTCGTCTGTTCTTTTGTCTTTATTGTATAAAGTCTTGTAGTAAACAGTGGGTCCGGTGATGTTATCAGTTTGCTTGTTTTGGAGGCGTAGTTGGTGAGCAGTACGTGTAATCCATGGAAATGAATGTTCAGTGATCAGTTGTCTAGGGTGGTCCGAAGCAGTTAGCAGGGAGCTTTAGCAATGACAATGGTGATAGCAACGAGAACTTCAAAAAGCAATAGGCTTATTTAGCAAAACAACAAATTTGCACATGCATCATGCTTTTTTGTACATTTCTTTGCTGTCACTGCATGACTACGACATGAAAATGCCTAAAAAAATTATTGCATGTTTTATGGAGGACGTAAACTTGAGTGAGGTCTCCAAGAAATCAACTCCATGGAAATTTGCCAACATTTGACATTTTCAGTGAATTAGAATAAACACGACAAAGTTTGAAAAAACACGAATTTATTTTAAAAGTGACGTTTTTGGTGCCGTCACCTTCGTCAATGCTAAAGCTCCCCAGGCTGAGTTTGAAATGGTGGTGAATGAAATTGAAGTTGTCTATTGTAGCTTACAGTCTGCTGTATCGTATTGTTTCAGTTTTTATGATGCCAGAGAAAATGTGATGGGGGTGGTTTGAAGAAAAATGAGGGTACATGTACTTATGGTGTGGTTTCTGGTAGATCTGCTAGTGGACTATATGGTATCTGATGGTGAAATGGTTGAGTGACAAGGAGACATCCAGGTAATGAGTAGTATAGTGATTTGATGTGAAAGTAATAGGTATTTGTGGACGTTTTTTCACCGGTTAATCATCATATGGGTATGAGGTGTAGAGGTTAGAAATAATGTAAGGTAAATTAGCTTTGCTGGTTAGCATAAAACCATCATCTATGTAAAGGCAGAAAATAATCAAAGTGTCTGTAAGCCTCAAAACTCAGAAAAAAATTATGTTGTTAGTAAAATCTCTATTAAGATATTTAGAATTTAAAGCTCATAAAGAAATACTATTCAAATTTTTTCTTTGCCAGTTTTTTTCTGCTCACGTCTGTGTTATCCCTTTCACAAAATAATTTTATTTTTGAAAAGTCTGTATTTTCCTGTAATTCCTGATAATTCACACAATTTTTGAGGTCATGACACTAGTCGTTCTGTTGTTTTCTTTGAAACAATTTTGTGACATCACAGATCGTTTCATCTGTTACACGTTACAAATTAATCATGTCTGTTAAATAAAAACAGAAAATGCAAAAAGGCAGAAAAAAAATACTCAGAATACATTTATAGTTGTATTATCTGTCTTAAAATTTGTGCTTGGTAACTTACAAAAGGAATGTTTAATTACACACTATTAGAATCACTGGGAATTTAGTATTGCTTTTGAACGATATTGTAGATCAATTATTGATCTATGGACCGAATTTGCAACCCGAGCGGTTTAGAGGAAGCACGCAAACCTTCATGAATGGACGGGGAAACTATCGATTTGCATAAAATCAACATGTATGATATGAATCGAATACATACATGTGATTTATATCAGAATCAATGAAAATATACTATTACTTTAATAATTTGACAATTAATAATTTGTTGGTTGACAAGTACTGCTTGTATGCTTGTATGTTTTGGAAAACTGCCCTGAAACATGGGTAAATACGTAACGGTAGATCTATTACACACGCAACCGAAATTAGTCATGATGTCTTGACGATATGTTGTCATTAACAAATGCATTGTTTCTTCGCCTCCATATATGGAAAATGGTTCCCTTGGGAGTTTACAGAAGGACACATGCACTCAGGGGGGGAAACTTCCATGTTTGGCTTGCTTGGTATGTGGTGCTCTGCATGGTATAGGTTTATGGGACCTTCAATCTTAAAAAAAGTATCCAATTTCACTATTTAGCATCTTAAACAAGGTTGCAATTTTAATGCTTTTTGCCTTAAAAAGGGTCAGAATCGAAGAGTTTCAACAGCACAGCCCCAACCAAACTTCATTTAAATCTTCCCCCATGGAGAAGTTTCTTCCCTTGTACATAACAATAACTCAGCAAAACTGGCTTCACCAGTTTTTTCTGGGTTAAAAATACTATTTAGTAGGGCAGTTAGCATTGTTAAAAAAAGAAAATTCACTTACTGTCGCATGTGTTGTTAATATGTAGTTTGTCTAACAAAAGCAGTAGTCATATGAGTTGTAAATTAAAGGGTATGCAGGGGTTTCAAAATGTTTTGAAGTATATTGTGGCTGGCTCTGGAAAAGTAGGCGGCTGTGGCAATCGAGATTTTTTGTCACAAGCTGATTGTTATGACCAGAGTAGCCGGCAACATAGAGCCAAGTAGCCGGCGGAACTCTGGCGGTCGCCGGCTTGTTTTGAAACCCCTGGGAAAAGGTTTTTCAGTTTCCAAATAATTCTGTCCAGTTCAGTTCCCTGAAGACATCAAGGGTTTGATGTGATCCAACTGTAGGTGGTGATAATCGGTATTCCAGTTAGTTTGGTCAGGTTGTTGTGTCAGGAAGGTTTGTCAAGTTTATGTACTTTGAGTAGTAATTTCATGTAAGGCAGTTGTAGTTTGTCTTGTGGGGTAGGGTCCAGCAGTCGTAAGTCATCACAATTTGTGATAATAGTTAAAAACCGTTTTTTGAGTTAGCCAAGTAGTATGTGGGAATCTGTGATGGTTGTTTACAGTTAAAGTTATCAGTACGCCTGTACGTTGAAAGGTCAGAGAAATGTCATTTGTATTCGGTGGAAAACCATGAGGTGGGCACTAGGGCCCAGCCCATGTTTTTGTCAGTCACTGTAAGTTTATAATGTCATTGTCGTTCTGTATGTCTGGAATGTAAGATGCGGTGGGTGGGTAGGTGGAAGATAAAATAGGATGAATAATAGAACGGTATTTAGCAGGTTGTAAAAATTCTTTAGTGAATGTAACAGTGTTGTCAACATAGTCAATGAGGTGAAGGTTGAAGTGAGGTCTCGATTGTTCTTGATGTAGTAAAGGAAGTGGATGAAGCTGTTTGTTGTAAGGATGGAAACGGCGAGGTGACTTTGTGGTGTTTGATGCTTTGACTCTGGTGGTGTAGTTCTTCATGTGGATGAGTGAACAGAGGCATGTGTTGACTTCGGAAGTGACAGTTTCTTGGGGAGAAGAGATGCGAGTAGTGGCGGTGGTGGGGATGAAGTTAGTTCCTTTGTTAAGTAGAGAGATGGTATCAGGTGGTAGTGATTTTGTAGTGCAGTTTTGGATTTTGTGTGATGAAGATAGTTTGATTTTTTTCTGATTTGATTAATTAACATGATTAAGGGATTTCAGATTGTGTTCCTGATAATATGTGCGATGTTTAATTGAAAAACTGAGAAAAGGTGACTCTTTTGCTGAAAAGGTAGGGGAAGAGTTTGTGTGCAGAGTTGATCTTGTTTAGTTAGTGGCCGGGGGGGGGGGCACTGCCATATATGGGCTATATAGGTCGTGCCACTGTGAAGGGTATGGTTTTCAAACAGTTTACTCTAGGATAGGGTATATAAATCAGGGCGTTTGGGTCTAGAATAGGGTATTATTTTTCAGGAAACTGATCAGTTGGTTGAAGATTTTATCTAGACTAGGGATTGTGATATAAGGTTTTGTTTTGGCTAGACTGTGCTAGTGACTTCAGTAGTTTCTGGAAAACAGCTACTCTAGAATAGGGGGTATTAGGGGAGTTTACTCTAGTATAGGGTAGCAAAATTCAGCTGAACTAGCTCTGGTATAGGTTAAGGGTTCCAGGGTCCCAGTGGAACATCCCCACCGAGAAATTCCTAAAGTACCCCCCCCCCCCCTTTGGGGTTAGTGGTGAAGTTAGTGGCCTTTATTGCATTGATGAGTTGACTTGAGGAAGAAGGTACATTTGGAATGGTAGGTTTGTTGGTGGTATTTTATGGCTAGGATACGTGTCTGTAGATTGTTGTTGTGGCATGTCTACTTGCAGGATGGCTGACAAAACTAGTCGAGTGATCCTTGTGATTTTAGAGGCTATTAAAGAGAAATGTTAACTTTAACGTTTTTAAACTAATGGATGAACTCCTTTGGGATATGAGGCTAGAGGACATTTTCTCTGGGCAGTCTGGTCAGGCCAGCACACAAAGCAGGTAAATAGTCACCCACCCCACCCTGCTGCTAAGCGTTGTGCAACAAATTTTAAATTAAATACCTTACAACACGCTGTCTGTTATTGAAAAGAGCTGAAATAAAGCTCAGTAACATTAAGTAACCTCAAAGAGTCTGATGGTCGTATAAAAATCTTAATCAGTATCATGGATTATTCCTTGGTGATCTTCTGAAAAAAATTTCACTAGATTGAGTAGTGAAATGCAAATATCCAAATTGAGTGGGTTGGTACTAACCATATGTGGTGTTTACATTCTTAGCCCTGCTAGTAATACACGAAATGAGATGCAGACCACCCTAGTGGGTAGGAGCCCAGTGGATACTGTCAGAATAGAGGAGAGTGGTGAGAAGATAGTAGCTAAGGATTCATTGGCGGATGTGGAAGCTATTCAGGATATTCTAATGGAAATGACTGATATGAGGTATCCTGTTTATCCCAGCTTATGTAGCATCAAATAATACTGAAATAGAATGATATGTGTGGAGAGAAGAACTGACTAAAAGTTGGGAGTTCCAGCCAGGAGTTGAACCCATGGGGCCATGAACCCTTATAAATGTAACATAAACCCTTAAGTCTGAATAGTGACCAATAATTTATTGACCACTACAGAAAATGCCACAACATACCATAATACTCTTTGTTAGTCACTCCAAAATTTTGCATAAGCATTGTTTTCAATTTCTCTGGGGAGTTAAAAGGGCCGCAAGAGAAACTGAAATCAATCACTCAAAGCGCGATTCTGTCGCCGTTGTTTTGGTTTTCAAAGCTGCCACTTTTCGCTACTAATGGGCTATAACATATAACCTAGTAGTAGCTCAACCAATCAGAATGCAGCATTGATAATAGACCACTTGTTGGATTTTACCGTGGGTGCCTAATTCCTGATAGTTTGTCTCCTGTCTCAGTAGTTTAACCCTTTAAGTCCCAAGACTGACTGACTAAAGTCAACTTTCTCTTAACATTATCAGTACATAGTTTAGAGAAAATTTGGTGAGAATTAACAAAATGATCAGCTGATGTGAAAAGCTTTGATCTACAAACAAATTCTCTTAACTAATTCTTTAAGGAAAAGTATGTAGATCAGTCTGGAGAATTTGTATTTGGATATTGGGGCTTCCGCACGGGGTATTTCACCCTAATTAGGTATTTCTAGAAAGGACCTCTGTAGCCAGGGTACGTAGCGTGTTACTGTAAAGTGACCGTTATTTTGAGGCTATTGGGGACCGACGGATCGTGCTAACAGATCGTAAGGTATAAATCCGCCGGCTTCTGGGTGACCACGAGAGCACTGCAAACGCTTCTTTGGTCATCCCATATTTTCTCTCTGTTTTCCACTTGTTGGTGTATTTACATGTTTTAAGTTTGTTTATATTTCTTTTTATTTCCAGATCTCTCAGGAGAAGATAAAACCCAGTCGGCTGACACAGAGGACGGTCAGTCGTGGCCAAAGGGTGCAGGTATCTGTCGTGTTGTGGTTTAAAACATTTTCGTTTTCTGTCTCTGATCACTGATATATGCTGCGTATTGTTGGCTCGCTAATGTATTGCACCATCCCCGCTGAGGTTTCTGCCAATTACCTCACTTGTGTCCAAGATTGCACCTTTTATCAAAAATTTGCGAGCAAATCTCGGTAGCAATTTGAGCGCACTGATTTGTTTTTTTTTTTTCGACTTACAGTTGGTTCGCTGATGTATCTTGGGCAGTGTGATGTTGAGATGCTAACAGGTGCAAGTGCTATACAACGCACCGTTGAACGCTTGTCAACAGAGGACGCTGCTTAGAAATTCACCACTGTAAGCTTCAAGATGACACCTCAGGGAATGGCAGTGACGGACAATGAACGAAAGTAAGATTGGCTACCACTTCATCACAATACCACTTCCTCAAACTTTATACCAGTGTTAGATTTGTTTTGTTTTATGAAATACCTCCGTTATTAACTACATACCATAATATTACATGTGTTCAGTTCTTCACAATACCACCCTTCTCAAACTGTATACCATAATACACTTTGTGTCATAATAACTATATGCTGTATTCATCACACGTATCTTATTTTTCCTACAACACAACCCCTTCTGTATTTTTCTCAACAGAGTGTTCTTTAGACAGAATTTCTATATGAAGTCTATTCTTTACTCCGGCATAGACCCTAGCGACAAGAGGTACCATCAACTCTTTTTCTAAGAAGAAGTTCTTTGTAATGAGATTAAAGTTTCTTTAATGGTTATCTTGAAATCTAACTTGTTTGTTTTTTCTTGTAGATCGGACTTGAAAACACCAACCTACTGCGGGAAATTAAAGTAAGTTGGTTCTACTACGGTAATAAATTCCCACGGTCTTCACATTACAATTCCCAAGATTTTTTTATCATCCAGAATTAGGAAACTTAATCTTACGTCCCCACGTGCCTGTTACGCTCCTCCAAATTGTAATCCTCCTGTTTTATTAACTCGTGGGTACGCGCGAGCGTACCACGAGTTATTGCAGGGACTGAGATATGCAAATGAGTCACTCACTCACTCGTAGTAGACGCACTTCGTAATTAATCGGGTCCGAACTCGAGAGCGCGAAGATCTATCGTTTCCAAAGAAGCACGCGCTCGCCGAAGTTCGGTAGCATCAAATTCCTCGCTGTGAGCGTGCATCGTACGCTACAGCACGGTTAGGATAGAGGTCTTACCAAATTTAAGACAGGCAGGAATCTTTCAAATTAGTACGATTCAAAAGCCTTTGACCCGTCCAGGCGTTAAACTTGACAAGAAGATGAGCATTTGCTCTTCGACTCCTTCAACTTCGACGCTGGCTTGATCTCCTACCTTGTAGTACTGTAGTAGGTTATGTGTATGAATGAATTTATGGCGGTCAGTATAAAACACGGACTGCGGCCGACTACGGACTGCGGACTGGATATAAAATACGGACTATAAAATGCGGACTGGTGAAATGTATGGTAAATAAAGGCACTTCTTCTTGTTCTTAAGGACTCCCCAAGATCACTGGGGGAAATGGATGTGAGTTTGAGCATTGCCTTTTTAAAATAACAGCGGAAATCGAGATAAGAAAACATAAGCTAATGTTTTGCGTCCTACTTCGCGGAGGAGTTGTGTCGGCTTTGTATCGCATATGTTCTTTCATTGCCATGAAATGCGTTTACATTGTTTTTTACTGGCAGTAGCCTGGTTTCAATTAGCCTTAATTTCATCCCATTGCTTCGAGTCGTTTTTATGGCTCGATCGTTTGCCCCGGTCGTTTGCCGGCGGAAGTTCCATGGAAAAGGCATTAAATTTGAGACTTTCCAACAAATCATGTGCCCATCCTCAATGGCGTAGTGGCTATGTGAGGTCGGGTCAAACCGAAAGTACCGGGTTTAAATCCTGCCAAGAACCTTCTTTTTCCCTTCTTCCTTTTTTTTTCTTCTTTGTTTTGTTTTGTTTGCTTATTTGTTTTGCTGTCTTTTTTGTTTTGTTTTTAAATATATACTTAAATAACTGTTACTAAAGTGCAATAAACAGCAAGAAGAGTATTGTGTTTCCAGAACAAGGACAGTATATTTATAATATGAATTTCTATCATTTCCTAAAATTCACTGTGGGAAAACCAGAGGTGATAACTAATTGATTATTTTCTAAACAAAGTACCCACGAGTTGACGATAGTCTTTCTTTGATTTTCATATTGCTAGATCATTTGGTCTCGTTTTACGAAAAACAGGAGGAGTACACAATGAATGCCATCTATTTGGAGAAATTTCCAAGGACTGGCCATCCAGTATCCTTGTTATTATACAAAACAGATCCATCGCGTCATCAACGTAACGCAGCGTCACATCACAACAAATGTTCGGTATGGTAACGACATCTTCATAATAGCTGTGCGTATAGGTCGCGTTATCGTTATCAACTCATACATGCATCTTTGAGCTCAGCTTGATGCTTCTGTGGTACTGAAGTAACAGAAAGGATTAAGCGTCAAGCTGCAGCAGTAAACAGATTTCCACTGAAAGGATTTCCTGAATTATGAAAAGTTAGCTTTTCAAAGGGGATAAATTCTAACTTTCTTCCTGTCAGGAATAGGAAACTGCAATGAACAACCTGTTCATGTGAATAAAAGGCTGTCACTTTTAAAGTTGAATAATGTTGAAGAAACAGCTCCGTGGTTGAGGTGCGCGTTTGGGAAGCTGTGAATGGGAATATTCAAGGGCAAGTCATGTATACATCGACCTACATCTAACACGTGTATGGATCGAGAATTTTCGATGTGGAAGAGTCAATCACCTGTTAAAGAGTAGCCTAGGCCACACTTCGCGGATACCCAGCTATTTGTTTGCGTTGAAATGTGGAACTAAGCGGTGTGCAGATCACACTGCAGTGCTCAAATTTCTCCTGAGAAGCACATTGTGAGAGGAATTGCGGTCATTTCGCCCAAACGTCTATTTGTCCGACGGTGTTTCGCGTTATCGTTATCAACTGATATACAGCTATTTCGAGAAAGGTTGTCGGAAAAAATATGCACGCGACAATCCCGAAAGGTAATATGCGATATGATCAATACACTGTTCCTGACACTGTAGCTGTCGAACCTACTTTTGTTGCTTTCTTTTAGCACTCGCAAACGTACGTCCATGGCCTCTCGTGTCATTCTTTCAAACTTCTTTGAAAAACAGTGAATTAAAAACCACGCACAATACCTTTCGGGATTGTCGCGTGTACTTTTTCCGACAACCTTTCTCGAAATAGCTGTATACATCTGTGAGCTCAGGTTGATGCCTCTGCGGTAATGAAGTAACAGAAAGGATTAAGCATAAAGCTACAGCAGTAAACAGATTTCCACTGGAAGGATTTCCTGCATATGAAAATTGAGCTTTTCAAAGGGATAAATTCTAACTTTCTCCAGGTCAGGAATAGAAAACTGCAATGAACAGCCTGTTCATGTTGAATAATATCAAAGAAAAAGCTCCGTGGTTGAGGGCCGCGTTTGGGAAGCTGTGAATATTTAAGGGCAAGTTGTGTATACATCGACCTACATCTAACACGTGTATGAATAGAGAATTTTCGAGAGGAATTTGATATAATTTTATATGTAAACATATATGGCGCAATATTTGCCACAAGTAATCTCCTATTAGGAGAAACGTTTTAGTCGTAAGATTGTCAGAGTAGAAATACTATAGGAGAATACAGATATATATATTTTATGCCTTGTTTTTGAATTGCATGATCGGTACTTGCGAAAAAAGAGTTGCTGTCATGACCAGGTCTCCCATATCAAGAAGGATCATAAGGACGGTAGAAGCACCTTAAGGAGTAGCCTCCCTCGTTGAAGGTTTCCACTTCATCGCGTCGGCATAGGAGGCTACTTTACGAGCTGAAGAGCGTCATTGAGGATGGTACCTCTGGGATGACAATTTCATTTTGGATCGTTATACGTTTCTGGGAAACTGCCCACCTACCCCTCCCCTAAGCCAACATTAACACTGTCTTCTCGCTTAGGGCAAAATGTTGGCATAGGGGAGGGGTAGGTGCGCAGTTACCCAGAAACTTATAATCCAGAATTTTAGAGATAAGATAACTTTGAACCTATAAAGGGTTTTGGTTCTGATTGAAGCCAACCTCAAAAACTGGCGCCTGACAAAACGGCCGACATTTCCCGACGCTACCATCGGTTTCCCCGGGAAATGAAGGCTCAGAAATTCCATACGGATGACGTGTCACTATCCATGCAGATCTGAACGGTGACACGTCCTCAGTATGGAATTTCTGTAGTCAATTGTCAGACGTCATTTCACGGGATGGCTGGTCTAAAAAGTAGAGAATTACATGAGGAAACTGTAGTTAGTTCTTTGGAACCAGTTATCACTATTACACAAAGAAAAGACACTTTATGTTGTATTTTTATAGACATGTTTTAGTGAAGAGAAAATTAATATTAAGCGAATTAATATTTTTCAGTATTTTTTAAATGCATTTTAAAGGGCCCATTTTAATCTTCTCCTTATCTCGTACCCAGATCTTCCACGCCCAGTGTGGTAACTGGGTACAAGATTAAAACTGACCACACCGAGTTTTACGGAGTTGGACTCGACTGACTCTTGCTCGCCATAAAACCTTAAGCTTTTGAAGAAAACGAACATGTTTTTACTTTCATGTGTGCACGTGCGTAACTGGGAAAGTACAAACTTCAACCTCATCCCCCGAGGCTTCTCGGCCACATTCCGTCTCAGAGGCACGCATCTTTTCAGCTATTGTCGATTGTCTTAACCTATAAAGTGAACTCGCTTTTTCATTTTTCTCAGCCTGTCTTGGCCCAATCTTCATCGGGGAACATTGAAAACGAAACAGAGAGGGAGAGAGAGAGACAGGACGTTCTTTGGCCTGACACTCACCCAAAAATAGCGACAGTTAATATACATACCAAAAAAGTTGCACTGTCAGAGTCAGCCAAGGTTGACCAAATTTCTTCACGCGCTTTTCCCCGTGTTAGATATCGCAGTTATCACACGGTGGGAGAATGAGTCGGATTTTGGGAGAAAAATGCATATTTAAACCTCGTTCGAGCAAGGATGGAACGTTTAACCTCGGCTCTGAGAAAGGGGGAGTTTGGAAACGAAAGGATTCATGCCTGAGGCAATTTTTAAATTGCCACAAATATTTCAAAAATGGTACGTATAGCTCGTAACACAGGTATGGCTGTCACGAGAGCCTGTTCCCGGGCGAGTGCAGCAGAGAATCCTATGCTTCACATTGAATGATTGCTCACAAACAGAAAGGCTATGACCAGTTTATGCGCATTTCTAACAATAATACCGAATATTCGAGATACGAAAACTTTGACCTGACGCGAATGTTCAGCAAACAGTGTTTTTGTGATTCAAATATACCAAGCAGCCATGGTTGACTACATCTGAATCATTTTCCTAGTTCCATCATTTCTAATAGAATACAAAAGCTAAATGCAAGCATTTGTAGCTCATACGAAAGAAATCGTGAGGCATACAACATGGAAGGTCTTAAAGATTTGCTTGCTCCTAAAACACTTCACTGGTTCAGTTATGTGGCAAATGTATGTTGGATTTTGCTCGGAATTATCCTATCAGCAATCTTTCTAGACATTGAAAACAGCGAACCGAGATTTGACTTTCGCTGTGGCTCAACAGGCGACAAGGAACTCATTCGTGGAAAGTGTTACGAACAGTACGATAAACAATACAACAAATTCCCTGTTTATGGATTCGTAATTATTAACTTTCTTGTTACTGCAAGTGTTTGTGGAATATACTCACAAGCGGTGAAGTCGAAAGTTGAGGAACTTGAAAGCAACGCTAGAAACGCCGATGATGATTTAGAAGGGCAACCGACGCCCCCGAAAAAGCTTTTCAAAGCGTACTGTTTACAACTTCTTGCCAGATTTGCTCTCGGAATTTCTTTTGTCCTTCTGCAGACCAAATTACTTTATCCTCTCAGCTTTCCCTCGAACTTCAATTGTAACTTAACGAGAGACGAGAGGTTTTCAGACATCACGGCAAGTGGGTCTCGCAACGGAACACAAACGCAAACGTCATACGAATGTCATAATCAGCGAGCAGCTAAGAAGACCTTCTGGGCTGATGCCGTGATTGTTGTAACTGGAGTTTTCGCGTTTCTTGTTTTTATCGAGTCTCTTTATTTGTTACATGTATGGCGTGCAAAAAAAGGAGAAAGGTTCACGGAGAACCGGAAATTTCATAAATATTATCTCAGTTCGAATCCGTCTAGTGACCCCCTGATAGAATCGGAAGAGTTACACTCCATCAGCGACGATGTCATCCCATCAGCCGTCACTTTCATTGAACGTATGAAGAAACATATCCGAGGAGTCACTGAACAACCCTACGTAGATCCTGCTACGCCTTTCCACCGTAAACCGGGTGAAGGCTCAAAAAGATATCTAACGCTTGACCACATCTACACCGATTTAAGTATTCACGAAAACAGAGCTCTGCATGAATTTAGTGGAGATAGAGAGAAACAACTGAAAGAATACTACAGAACCAGAGAGAAATCTCGACCAACACTGCCGGGAGATATTTTTGATGCTGAACGAAAACCGCGGAAAATTCTTGTTGTTGGTCGTCCTGGAATTGGAAAAACCATGTTTTGCTCAAAGATTCTTCGCAATTGGGCTTCCGATAAGTTGTTCAACAAGGCACAAAAATCTCGATTTGATTTCAAACTCGCTTTCCTCGTTAAGTTGAGGAAGTTTAACCACACAAATGACGAAATTAATCTTCGCCAACTCCTGGATGCATCGGAGTATTCTAAACTACCAATATCCGATGACGTTTGGCACTACATTACAGAAAGGCCAGACAAACTGCTCCTTATTTTTGATGGATTTGACGAATATTCTGGAAAGGTTAGAATCAATGACGATGACTTATCGATCAGTAACCATGTAGAAGACTCGATGCCAGTTCATTTCCTGTACAAGAAATTATTATCGGGGAAAATCCTTCCCGGTGCTACAGTCTTAACGACCACAAGACCAACCGCCGTGTCATTCTTTGAAGCAACTATTGCCTTTGAAAGAATAGTTGAAATTCTGGGATTCAACTCTGATAAAGTGGAAGAGTATGTGGACAAATTCACAAAAGAGAAAGGCGATGATGGCAAAGGAGAAACCATAAAGCAACACATCAGAAGTAGCCTTAACCTCCAATCCTTCTGCTACATTCCTGT
Organism: Porites evermanni; assembly: GCA_942486025.1. NCBI lineage: Eukaryota > Metazoa > Cnidaria > Anthozoa > Scleractinia > Poritidae > Porites > Porites evermanni. Next base: position 52,094 of record CALNXI010001565.1, on the reverse strand, counting down.
GAATTGCTTCATCATTTGTTCGTGCTTGTTACACTTGCTGAACTCACCCGTCTCCGGCTGCCTTCCTACAAGACTAACCGAACTATACTCCATTGCCATCAAGATTTTTTACTTTTGTCACGATGATATCCAAAGCCGTTACCCATTACATGAAGCTCAACAGTTTTATTTAAAGCCATTTAATGCATTACCTGAACATGTGCAAAAACTGTTTAAGAGACTGGGAGAAATTGCTTTTCAAGGAATCAAAGAAGGAAGACTCATTTTCGAATCAGGCGAAGTCGATGAGCAAGAAAACAATGGTTTGTTCCACCGTTTACCTGATAGTTTTAGCGGTTTAACGGAAGGACGAGCACAATATTGTTTTTTACACCTGACGATACAGGAGTTCTTTGCGGCGAAGCATTTGGTGGACACGTACAGATCCGAAGACCTGCAGAAGTTTGTTTCCGATCACATCCGGGATGGCGCCTGGAAGGTTGTGATGCAGTTTGTGGCTGGACTACTGGCTGAAAAAGAAGGACAGTCAACAGATATTTTCAGTGACCTCCTTCCCTCGGAAACTTCTTCTAAAAAAGTTGTAATCAAGATGAATGAAGATTCAGAGGAAGGAACTGAAACACTGACCCGTTGGCCAGCTATTGAAGACAGGGCTTTAGTGATGACGCTATTCAATTGCATGTATGAGAACAAAGCCTCTGATCGAGAAGTTCAAAAGAAACTGGTGAAAATTGGTTGTAATGCGCTTAATTTTAGAAAGTGTAAGCTGGAACCTCTCGACTGTTTAGCATTAGTGCATGCACTTAAATCTGTTGAAGGAATTTTGTATTTTGATTTAAGCGAAAACAACCTTCAGTCGCTAGGATGTATTGAGATTGCGAAGTTGTTACCTGGCAACGAACACAATCAGGGTATTTGCGAACTAAAAAGATTAAACCTCAGTCTTAACAACATAACTGATGAAGGAGTAAAACATTTATCTACAGCACTCACACACACCAACTGCAAACTAAACAGCTTAAACCTCGGGAATAACAACATAACTGATGAAGCAGTTAAACATTTATCTACAGCACTCGCACACACTAACTGCAAACTAAACAGCTTATACCTCTGGCGTAACAACATAACTGATAAAGGTAAAAATCTCCTAAACTCAATGAACATAAACTGTATAGTAGTTTTCTATTAAATCTTGTATGCAATGTAAATGTTTCCCTGTTGAAGGAATTTTGGATTTTGATTTAAGCTTCAACAACCTTCAGTCGCTAGGATGTATTGAGATTGCGAAGTTGTTACCTGGCAACCAACACAATCAGGGTTTTTGCGAACTAAAAAGATTAAACCTCGCTTTTAATCAGATAACTGATTAACACCACACTAACTACAAACTAAACAACTTAAAGCTGAATCAATATTGCTTTCTCTTAACTTAAAGCTCAAAAAGATAACTGATGGATGTATAAAACGCTTCACTGACAGCACTGCACTCACACATACTAACTGAAAAAGAAACAAAGCTTTGATCTTAGAACTAACAAAATAACCCAGCAAGGGAAATATCTCTCAAACGCAAGGAAAATAAACTATAAAGTATTTATCTAAGCATGTGTAAATATATTTTTCTGAATAGCAATAATTTGAGCTACAGTCTTTGACATTATATTTTCGATTTTTTAAAAAGAGGTTTTAAAGTTTTTTATTAGTTCGGCCAGCAGGTAGCTTCTAAGCAATCTCGAAGCTCTTAGGTTTCCGTAATATATATTGTTTTGTTTTGTTTTTTTTTTTCATAATAATAGTGTGGGTTTTTGTGAGAAGAGAAAATTTGTTTGGTCATTACTATATCTTTACATAGAAACAGGGTGTGATTTGAAGAAACTAAAAGCTGAAAAGGTTTAGAATAGATTACAGTTTACTAACTCTTAAAAAATCTCCACTTATCGTGAAGCCTAGCGTTAATAACAATGTGCATTCATGACCCATAATGAAGACTGGAACAAATTGATGGACATTTATATATATTCAACTTAGATAACTAAACATACAGCTACATATGAAGACATTTTCCTATAGGAATGTATAGTATAATGTGATAATGCTCCACTGATTCACAGTAAGCGTCACCTTAGAATTCTACTTTGCAGTTATTGCTTTTTCTAAAAGTAACTGATACATCATGTTTAGCTTTCCTGAAAGTATTCATCCTTGTACATAAGTTTAGTTTTTGATATGATTAAAGTTCTGTTAGACCAGTATTATAGATGTCGGCCTGGCCTCCCTCCTTAGTAAATCAATCTGTGTATCCAGCAAAATGCAGGGAAAACTGCCTTTGGGACAAAAACGCAGAGAAATGTCTAACAAGGGGATTGTGCGGGGAGGGGGGCGGAGAGTATGCATTCCCTTTTACTGCACTGATACTTTATCTTCGGCTTAGATGTAAAACTTTGTATATAAAACGTAACGGATTCAGACCCGCTTGAGGTGGTTTCGAGGTGGAGCGGATGTTTCATGCCCAAAATGAAATGTCTCAGCGGATCGGTTTTGGTCACGGCAAGGGCCTCGCCATTTGTTGAGGTTAAAAAATCTTTTTTCTGACCAAGTAATCCTGCCCTCAATAGTTTGAAAGCAGTGGCCTTACTGGCAGTCAGACATTTTTGAAAATTCGTGTGGCTCGCTTTTGTACACGCTCGATCTTCGACTTCAACGAGTACTGGTTTGGTGACCACACTTGAGTCGCGTGCTTCACCTGGGACTTCACCAGAGCCTCCGCCTCACATTGACGTCCGTTATGAGACGGCAGGCCCACTTCAGAGGTCCAAGGAGCTTGTTGGCCTTGGCGACGATAGTATCATGTGCGTGTCCAGCCTGCGTAGCAAGCGCTTGGAGGTATTTGGATGAAAGAAAGAACAGGCGCGCGAGAGGGAGACACGCGCGCCTCGTTCTTTCTTGCGTCCACTAGTTCCAAGGGCCTGCTACGCAGACTAGTACGTGTCCCAAGAGAGGGAGCTAGGGGTGGTGACTCTGAGATCTTTGTACTCAGTACCTTGTTTAAGGTGCACGCCATCAAGGTGTATGACACAAGTTTCATTAATAAAACGCGCGTTTTATTTTGCCACAAAACTAAATAACGATAAGTCCGAGCAAAATCCAAAATACATTTGCCACATAGCTGAGCAGAATTAAAAAGAATTAAGAATCAAGAGCTAGTTAAAAAAGATATGTTTTGAGTAAAGATTTAAACTTTTGAACTGTTTTTGATTTCCTTAAAGAGATTGGTAATGCATTCCACCATGTGGGAGCATTAACAGAAAAAGATCAACATCTTCCCACGAGGGAAATCTAATAGTAATCCGTCATTTGATCGCAGATAATAAGCAGATTGATTCCTTACTCAAATTAAATTCCTGATATAGGGACTATATACTGCATCACACCTTTTTGCTCTGACGCGGTCGTTTCATCGCCAACCATCAACCTTTATCCGCCCTGGGCAAAAGATATAAGGTTCTGCTTTTGTAAAAAGTTACAAAAACTTAGTGGTGAATAGTGAAAAAACATTTTAATTCGGGAAAATATAAAGATAAAAACCGGTTCTATATAAAGAGAGTAAATGTAAATTTGAAACTTTCGTAAAGTGGAATAAAGAGTTGCCTCTTTATCTGTTTTCCGTTTAGTTCTTGTTTACAAGGTTTTTAGTCGGCACGTGAGCACAGTGAAGCCTCAAAAAAAAAATTTTCTCTTTGAATTTGAGTTTGACGCCATGATCGCGTGAGCCAATGACGTAAAAGTTAGGTTTGCAAGGGCGCATGGTATAGCTAATGGAAGGTTTTCAGCGTTGGCTGGCGACAACGTGAGAGGAGAATTGTGGCTTCTTTTTAATCAAGGATGGAAAATGACTTAAATTTGCTGCGAAGTATTTTGGGCGCTGTTAAAAGAAGACTTCTCATGGAAGTAGGTAGAGGACTTGGGAGTGTAGGCTGATTGTAAGTTCGGTTCGCTCGAGGTAAGGAATCAGAATCTCAGAAGCATGTTCATTATGATTTATCGTTCTATTTGCGATAATAATATAAGCTTTTAGTTTAAACTGAAATGATTTATGCCTGTATGTGTTGCGGTTTGTCGTATTCCATATGGACAGCTAAAAGAAAAGGGTGTTAACGTTTGTTTGACTGCTAGCGAGGAAAAGGAGTGTTAAAAACATGGCAACGTAAGGTGAAAATACGTTGCTGTGGTAAAATTGACACCAGCTGACTGCATGTAAAACATCTGGATGAATTTATTGATAAATTCCTATAGAAAGAGTAAAATTAAAACTATATTATAAAGTTTACGATTGGCGATTAAGAATATTGATAAAAATATTTACATGTTTATCTAAAAATGGTCGTGTAAAGTTCAGATGAAATTTAACTTTTGGGACTAGGTAAATCAAAACATGGATAATTGAAAAAAGATTAAGTGTCTTTATTTTTTTTAAAAAAATTATTTACATAATTCTGCATTATAATAACGTATTAAATATTTTTATATGAACATGCATGTTATTTGCTATCAAGAGTATAATAAGTTAAATTTGTGATGCTCAGTATTATAGAGAAAGAATTGAAATAATTGTGGTCTAGCTTACTATTTATGTGGTAGTAGATGATGTAGATAAATTACTAGAAAAGATCTGACATAAAGGGAAATGGAGCTGGTAAAAGTATATTTTGAATTCAAAGTATATTGACATAATATTTACATTTAAGTGGTAGAGTTATTAAAAAGGATTAGTTTTTTTGGTAACATTTTAGGGACCTGTCATTTATTAGAGGTGGCTGGAGGGCTGGTGCAAATGGGGGGAGCAGAGGGTCATTAAATTTTATGCAGCCAAAGAAGGGGAGGGTCACTTAAAATTTAAGCTGGACTCTGGGGAGGGCCATATCTTTTTTGGCGAACATTGCTGTTCACTTAAAATAAAAATAAAAAAACAAATAAAATATATTATTAAACAAATAAGTCCCTTGCACAGTAAGCATTTTAAACTTTAACAATGATCAACCTGAACAACCCAACAACCCTACACATATGTCAACTGTTGCATAGAAAGTGGTCTTTACATATCAAACAAAACATTTTATATCTAAACGTTCCTGATGATTTTCTGTCAGAACCAACTAATCAACACATATTAAATTCTGGAACAGTATAAATTAATCCAGCTCACATTATACCCCTCAATGGAGCATCACAATATTTAAGGTTTAGTCACCATGCTCCTCATTCTCTGTCAAGCTGTCACTATCTTCCCCAGAGAGACTTTCATCTGTATCCAGTTCTTCCTCACTTTCTTCCATAAAACCTTCTAGATAGTCTTGTGCTGTTGTAATGGCTTGTTCTATCAAGTGACCATTCTTTGCCATTTTTGTCAGCCACCTGACCTGTCTAACTGAAAGGCGTGCAAGAGATTCTACATTCACATTGTCAATAACATCTGAATTTAAGTCTGCTGACAAAAGCTGATGGAGCAGTTTAAAGTTTTTACTTTCTCCCTGTTGTTTCCTTCTTTGCTCTTCGCTTTGTTCTGTTTCTTTGATCTTTACCTTGATTTGTTTTTCAACAGTAACACACCATGAAACATGTCTTTGCATTGATCAAGTTTCTCATTAAGATATTTCATTTCACTGTTTACTCTTTTTTTTAGCTTCATCAAGTCTTTTAATAACATCTTCATCACACAATTTAGAATACTCTTCTCCTCGTATCAAATTACCAGTCTTTGAGTGAAAGAGGGTGTTGAGGTGAGCTTTAATGCATCTATCCAATTCCTTTTGCGTTGCTACCTGTACAAGATCAGGGAGCGAGGAAAGCAACACACTTTCTGTTACGAACTGCACAAGGTTAAAGTTGATCTTGTTTCTTAATAATCCCTGTCATATCTTTTAGCGTGGGGAGGGACATAACTTTTTTGGGCCATACAATGGGGAGGGTTACAGTTTTTTTTTTGCAGGAAATTGGGGAAGGGCAGAAAAAAATTCACCTGGGAAAAAAACATAAGTACCAGCCCTTCCCCCCTCCCCGCCTCTAATAAATGACAGGTCCCTTATATGTATATGTGAGTAGAAGTGTGTGGAGTTTAGTTGAGTTACAGTATGCCTTTGTAAGTTTGGGGATGTATGGGTTGTGGTATTTGTATGTGTGGTATTTATACCAGTTTCTCTGTTCTTTTGTCTTTGTATAAAGTCTTGTTGTAAACAGTGGGTCCGGTGATGTCATCAGTTTGTTTGTTTTTGAGGCATCGTTGGTGAGCGGTACTTATAATCCATGGAAATGAATGTTCAGTGATCAGTTGTCTAGGGTAGTCCAAAACAGTAAGCTGGGAGCTTTAGCAACGACAATGGTGACAGCAACAAGAACTTCTAAAAAGCAATAGGCTTGTTATTAAGCAAAACGACAAATTTGCACATGCATCATGCTTTTTTTGTACATTTCTTTGCCGTAATTGCATGACTATGATGTGAAAATGCCTAATTGCAAGTTTTATGGAGGACGTAAGCAAGCGATGACGAATCCTCTCTTTCTCTTTCTAAACTTGAGTGCGGTCTCAAAGAATCCACTCCATAGAAATTTGCCTACATTTGGACATTTTCAGCGAATTAGAATAAACACAACAAAGTTTGAAAAAATGTGCATTCATTTTAAAAGTGACATTTTTGGTGCTGTCACCATCGTCGATGCTAAAGCTCCCCAGGCTGAGTGTGAAATGGTGGTGAATGAAATTGAAGTTGTCTATTGTAGCTGACAGTCTACTGTATCGTATTGTTTCAGTTTTTATGATGCCAGAGAAAATGTGATGGGGATGGTTTGAAGAAAAATGAGGGTACATGTACTTATGGTGTGGTTTCTGGTAGATCTGGTAGTGGACTAATATGGTATCTGATGGTGAAATGGTTGAGTGACAAGGAGAGATCCAGGTAATGAGTGGTATGGTGATTTGACGTGAAAGTGATCGGTATTTGTGGTGGGTATGAGGTGTAGAGGTTAGAAATAATGTTAGATAAATTAGCTTTGCTGGTTAGCATAAAACCATCGTCTATGTAATGGCAGAAAATAATCAAAGTGTCTGTAAGCCGCAAAACTCAGAAAAAATTATGTTGTTAGTAAAATCTATATTAAGATATTTAGAATTTAAAGCTCATAAAGAAATAATATTCAAATTTTTTCTTTGCCAGTTTTTTTCTGCTTACGTCTATGTTATCCCTTTGACAAAATAATTTTATTTTTGAAAAAGTCTATGTATTTTCCTGTAATTCCTGATAATTCACACGATTTTTGAGGTCATGATAGTTCTGTTGTTTTCTACGAAATAATTTTGTGACCTCATAGATCACATTTCATCTTTTACGTGGTACAGATCATACCTGTTGAATAAAAGGAGTAAATTAAAAAAAGATAGAAAAAATAGTCAGAATACATTTATAGTTGTATTATCTGCCTTAAAATTTGTGCTTGGTAACGTACAAAAAGAATGTTTGATTACGCACTATTAGAAATAGTCAGGGGCACCCAACGGCAGTTTTCGGGAAAATATCTGTTCGGAAGACGATTTGAGATCTAGAATTTTCGGAGCATTTGTTGTAAAATTTCTTGCTTGCCTGCCTCTCCTAGGATTTTCTAACATCTACAAAATGGTATAATTACCCATTTTTAACGGATTTTGACCCTAAAAAAGGCCACCTAGAATTTTCGGGAGCCTTTTTCTGGCTGAAATTTTCGAGAAGGTAAGTTTTTATCCCTATAATTTTCGGATCACTAGACTTTCAGCTAGGAAATCCGAACAGATGAAAAGTTTTTAGGGGATAAAAATATGCCTATATCTACCGTTTAAATACTAAAATACGTTCAACAATGCTATGTTAAGTGGTTTTGAAGTATATCCTCGTTGGGTGCCCCTGATTACTGAGAATTTAGTATTGCTTTTGAACGATATTGTAGTGAAATTGATCTATGGACCAAATTTGTAACCCGAGCAGTTTAGAGGAAGCACATAAATCTTCATGAATGGACGGTGAAACTATTGATTGACATAAAATCAACATGTATGAATCGAATACATACATAATGTACATGTGATTTATATCAGAATCACTGAAAATTTAATATTACTTTAATAATTTGAACGATACTGTAGTAAGATCTCTCTATAATTAGCATGAAAAGTTGTTTGACAAGTACACTTGTGTATATTTTGGAAAACTGCCCTGAAAAATGGGCAAATACGTACCAGAAGATCTATTATGCACGCAACCGAAATTAGTCATGACGTCTTGACGATATGTCGTCATTAATAAGGGATTAAGCTTAACGCTACAGCAGTGAACAGATTTCCACTGGAAGGATTCCCTGCATATGAAAATTGAACTTTTCAAAGGGATAAATTCTAACTTTCTTCAGGTCAGGAATAGAAAACTGCAATGAATAGCCTGTTCATGTTGAATAATGTTGAAGAAAAAGCTCCGTGGTTGAGGGTCGCTTTTGGGAAGCCGTGAATATTCAAGGGCAAGTCGTGTATACATCGACCTACATCTAACACGTGTATGAATAGAGAATTTTCGAGAGGAATTTGATATCGTTTTATATGTAAACATATATGGCGCAATATTTGCCACAAGTAATCTCCTATTAGGAGAAACAATTTAGTCGTAAGATTGTCAAAGTAGAAATACTATAACAGAATACAGATATATATATTTTATGCCTTGTTATTGAAATTGCATGATCGGTACTTGCGAAAAAAGAGTTGCTCTCATGACCAGGTCTCCCTTATCAAGAAGGATCGTAAGGACGGTTGAAGCACCTTAAGGAGTAGCCTCCCTCGTTGAAGGTTTCCACTTCATCATGTCGGCATAGGAGGCTACTTTACGAGCTGAAGAGCATCCTTGAGGATGGTACCTCTGGGATGACAATTTCATTTTGGGTCGTTATACGTTTCTGGGAAACTGCCCACCTGCCTCTCCTCTAAGCCAACATTAACACTTACTTCTCGCTTAGGGCAAAATATTGGCATAGGGGAGGGGTAGGTGCGTAGTTACCCAGAAACTTATAATCCGGAATTTTAGAAATAAGATAACTTTGATCCTATAAAGGGTTTTGGTTCTGATTGAAGCCAACCTCAAAAACTGGTCGCCTGACAAAACGGCCGACATTTCCCGACGTAACCGTTGGTTCTTCCACGAAATGAAGTCTGATGAAGGAGCTCAGAATTTCCATACTGATGACGTGTCACTATCCAGATCTGGACAGTGACACGTCATCAGTATGGAATTTCTGTAGTCAATCGTCAGACGCAATTTCACGGGAAACCAGTTTTAGCGTCGGGAAATATCAGCTGTTTTCTCACTCCCCAAAACTTATTGGGAGAGAGAAAAACTACTTTTAGCCATAAAAATTATCGTGGCCGGTCTAAAAAGTAGAGAATTACATGAGGAAAATGTAGTTAGTTCTTTGCAACCAGTTATCACAGGAGCCCATCAAAAGGAGCCTCCATCTCCATTAATTTCTTGAGTCAACCCTTTCCCGAGTAGATTTATAAATAGAACGGCTTGTTTCCCGCGAAAAGTGTCATATTTCCGTGAGTCTCGTATGTCACCGTGAAAAAAATGAAGTTGGATGAAGTCGAACTCAGAAGCCCGTCCTTCGACCGTTTTCCTTTTTTACTATACGTCCATTTTTACAGTTTTACAGCCGCTGGGATCTGGGATGAAATAAAAGTTAATGAATTACCCGACTGAGACTGAGCATGAAGCGATGGGACAAAGGCAGCGAACTGAGGATCACGGAAAGGTTCTTTGCGAGTGTTTGTTTTTGTTTTTGTTTTTGTTTTTGCCGTCATACATCCCACATTTAAGCATGCACCTTGAAAAGAGTCGACGATTAAGCGTTCTGTGGACGATTTGAAACTTTTCGATGATCAGCGCCGAAAAAGTGCCAGGATCATTTGATTTTTGTCATCGCCGTGGAGTGGATTTCGCCAGTTAAGCACCGCGTGCAAAAGCGATGACCTAAATAGCAACTAAGGAGGAATGCTTCAGAAAAATTGCAGTCTTCCTTTACAGCTGACTTGTATCACCATGAGAGTTGCCTGATAAAACTGGCACTTGAAAAGTTGAACAGAAGACAACAGTTGCTCGACCGTGGAATAACGGTGGAATTTGCGACATCGCTCTCCAGTCCAAAGACCCACTTATCTCAAGAAAAACAAAATGGATTGTATCTACGCCCAAAGAATTATGACTGACTAACAGGAGAATTCTCAGCAATTAATGTAGAAGTTTAGGCCAATTCTTTCCTTCGAATTCGCATCTGTAGATCACTTTTTTGCGAGAAAACAATGGCTGGGCTTCGCGTTACAAAACATAGCAGGGAATCATGACACTAACTGACGGACAAAACAACCAGAGTATTTATTCAGACAAACGCATTTCGGAGAAAAACTTGAAAAACTAGAAATTTGATTAATATTGAGTCATTTAGCCGAAACAAGAACCTTAACGCTCACAAAAAAGTGGCTAAACAAAACGAATCCTGTCAGAACTACAGACTGCAGGTAGTAGTTAATCATTACGCATGTAACAGAACAGCTTCATGGCCTCTTATAAATGTGAGACAAACAACCAAAATTAAAGTCACGTTTCACTAGCTTATGATTTTGTTTGGTCTGTCAGCACCGGATTTCCTGCTGTTTCATGAAGTACAATAATAGCAGTGTCATTTAGTCGTTGTGATTGGCTCTTCCCACCGTCGGCGCGCGAAGTCTCCCCTGGGAACCGTTCTAATTATAAATCTACTCGAGAAAGGGTTGACTCCAAGGGAGATGGTATGGGAGATGGAGGCTCCATTTGATGGGCTCCTGGTTATCACTATTACACCAAGAAAAGACATCAGATATTGTATTTTTATAAACATTTTTTGAGAAGAGAAAATACTAAACGAATTAATGTTTTTCAGTATTTTTTACATGCACTCTAAAGGGCCTGTTTTAATCTTCTCCTTATCTCGTACCCAGATCTTCCACGGCCAGAGTGGGATCTGGGTACAAGATTAAAACTGACCTCACCGAGTTTTACGGGGTTGGATTCGACTGACTCTTGCTGACCATAATACCATAAGCTTTTGAAGAACGCGAACATGTTTTTACTTTGATGTGTACACGTGCGTAACTGGGAAAGTACAAACTTCAGCCTCATCCCCGCGAGGCTTCTCGGCCACATTCCGTCTCAGAGGCACGCATCTTCTCAGCTATTGTCGGTGGGAGAATTTGTCGGATTTGGGGTGGAAAAGTTTAATCTCGGTTCTCCAAAGTGCTCCGTTGGAAACGATAGGATTCACAGCTACGGCGATTTTTAAATTTGCCACAAATATATTTCAAGAGTGATACGTATAGCTCGCAACACAGGTGTGGCTGTAACGGGCCCCTACATTACTGCTGTAAAGAGCCTGTACGCGGGCGGGTGCAGCAGAAAATCCCATGCTTCACGAAGAATGATTGCTCACAAACAGAAAGGCTATGACCAGTTCATACGCATTTTCAAGAATAATACCGAATATTTTCCACAATTATTTCAAGAATAATACGTATAGCTCGCAACACAGGTGTGGCTGTCACGAGAGCCTGTTCGCGGGCGATCGCAGGAGAAAATTCTATGCTTCATGTTTAAGGATTGCTCACAAACAGAAAGGCTATGACCAGTTTATGCGCATTTCTAACAACAATACCGAATATTCTAGATACGAAATCTTTGACCTGACGCGAATGTTCAACAAACAGTGTTTTTGTGATTCAAATGTACCAAACAGCCATGGTTGATTACATCTGAATCATTTTCCTCGTTCCATTATTTCTAATAGAAAACAAAAGCTAAATGCAAGCATCTTTTTTTCGTTAAGCAAGAAATCGAAAGACAGTCGACATGCAAGAAATAATGAATTTGGTCTCTCGTAAAACACTTCACCGATTCAGTTATGTTGCAAATTTCTGTTGGATTGTGCTCGGAATCATCCTATCAGCAATCTTTCTAAACATTGAAAACAGCGAATCGAGATTTGACTTCCGTTGAGGCTCAAATGGCGACAAGGTCTACAAAATTGGGAAATACATCAGGAAAATGTAATTAATTCCGCCTTTGCAATTAGTTATCACTATTACGCAAGGAAAAGACATCAGATATTGTATTTTTATAAACATGTTTTTGAGAAGAGAAAATATTAAACGAATTAATATTTTGCAGTATTTTTTACATGCACTTTAAATGGCCCGTTTTAATCTTCACCTTATCTTGTACCCAGATCTTCCACGGCCAGAATGTGATCCGGGGACAAGATTAAAACTGACTCCACCGCGTTTTACGGGGTTGGACTAGATTGACTCTTGCTCACCATAAAATCTTAAGCTCTCGAAGAAAACGAACATGTTTTCACACGTGCGTACACGTGCGTAACTGGGAAAGTACAAACTTGAACCTACATCCCCCGAGGCTTCTCGGCCACATTCCGTCTCGGAGGCACGCATCTTTTCATCTTTTCAGCTATTGTCGATTGTCCTAATAGGCCTACCTAATCTTCATTGGGGGAAAATTAAAAGAAAAGAAAGAAAGAGACAGGAAGTTCTTTGCCCTGACACACATGCAAAAATAGCAACAGTTAATATACATATTAAATATCGCAACGTCAGAAGCAGCCAAGGTTGACCAAATGTCTTAACTCACTTTCCCCCGTTTTTGATATCCCAGTTATCACACGGCCAGAATTTGTCTCATTTTGGGTGGAAAATGCATGTTTAAACCTTGTTCGAGCAAGGGTGGAATGTTTAATCGCGGCTCTCCGTTGGAAACGAAGGGATTCACGCCCAGGGCGATTTTTAAATTTGCCACAAATATTTCGAGAATGGTTCGTATAGTTCGCAACACAGGTGTGGCTGTCGCGAGAACCTGTTCGCGGGCAAGTGCAGCAGAAAATTCTGTACCTCATGTTGAATGATTGCTCACAAACAGAAAGGCTCTGACCAGTTTATGCGCATTTCTTAAAATAATACCGAATATTCGAGATACGAAAACTTTGACCTGACGCGAATGTTCAGCAAACAGTGTTTTTGAGATTCAGATATACCAAACAGTCATGGTTGACCACATCTGAATTATTTTCCTCGTTCCATTATTTCTAATAGAATACAAAAGCTAAATGCAGGCATTTGTAGCTCATAAGCGAGAAATCGAGAGACATACAACATGGAAGGTCTTAAAGATTTGCTTGCTCCTAAAACACTCCACTGGTTCAGTTATGTGGCAAATGTATTTTGGATTTTGCTCGGAATTATCCTATCAGCAATCTTTCTAAACATTGAAAACAGCGAACCGAGATTTGACTTTCGCTGTGGCTCAACTGGTGACAAGGAACTCATTCGTGGAAAGTGTTACGAACAGTACGATAAACTATACAACAAATTCCCTGTTTATGGATTCGTGATTATTAATTTCATTGTTACTGCAAGTGTATGTGGAATATACTCACAAGCGGTGAAGTCGAGGGTTGAGGAATTCGAACCCGACAAGAATCTAGATAAAGTAGAAAGGCAGACTCAACCGAGGAACAATAACTTATGCGGAAAAAAGCTTTTCAAAGCCTACTGTTTGCAACTTGTTGCCAGATTTGCTGTCGGGATTTCTTTTGTCCTTCTGCAGACCAAATTACTTTATCCTGTCAGCTTTCCCTCGAACTTTAATTGTAACTTAACGAGAGATGGGAAGTTTTCAGACATCACGGCCAGTTCGTCTCACAACGTTACACAAACGCAAACTTCATACGAATGTCATAATCAGCGAGCGGCTAAGAAGACCTTCTGGGCTCATGCCGTGATCGTTGTAACTGGAACGTTTGCATTTCTTGTGTTTTTCGAGTCTCTGTATATGTTTTTACGAGCAAGAAAAGTAAGCTTCAAAGACTTCACGGATGACCCGGAATTTTGTAAACATTATCTGAGTTCGAATAAGCCAAATCCTTCTACGGCAGAACAAAAGCAAGAGTTGTTACCAACTCCCAATAATGAACCGCAACAACAAGAGCCTGTTGACCATCGACCCGAACTACAACCATCAAACGTATCACCCACAGCATCCAGCAACGCTCCACCTGACTCGTCAATCAACCGCACTCAAACAAAAAACGAAGAAACATTTGTAGCTCCTTCCATTGAACAAATGAAGAAACATGTCCGAGAAGTCACCAAACAACCTTACAAAGATCTTAAATCACCTTTTGATAATCCAGACGAAGGAAGAGGTCTAAAGCTTGACGAAATCTTCACTAACTTGATTTTTTATGAGGGGAGAGCTGACTACAACTTTTCTGGAGACAGAGGGGAACAACTTAAAGAGTACCACAAAGCCAATGAAAAATTGCGACCAAAACGGCCAGGAGATATTTTCGATGCTGAAAAGCGGAAGATTCTTGTTGTCGGTCGTCCTGGGATTGGAAAAACTATGTTAAGCACAAAGATTCTTCGCGACTGGGCGTCCGATAATTTGATGAACAAAACACAAAAATCACAAATAGATTTTAAAGTCGCTTTTCTAGTTAAGTTGAGGATGTTCAACTCTACAGACAAAAAAGAACTAAATCTTCGCGAGCTTCTGGATCACTCAGAGTATTCAACAGCTCTATGTGAAGAGGCCTGGAGCTACATCCGTAACAACCCAAAGCGTGTACTGATTATTTTTGATGGATTTGATGAATATTCTGGGAAGAGTGAATTTAATAAAGATGACGTTCCGTACAGAAACAGTGAAGAAGAGAAGATGCCTGTCCATTTCCTGCTGAAGAAAATAGTATCGGGAAAAATTCTTACCGGCGCGACAGTCTTAATGACTACAAGGCCTAATGCCGTGCAATGTATCAGAAGTCTTAACTTTAATAGAACAGTTGAAATTCTGGGATTTACAACTGACCAAGTGGAAGATTATGTAGAGAAGTTTTCAAAGCAGGAGGACAAAGCAGAAACCATAAAGCAACACATTACAAGTAACTCAAACCTTCTAGCCTTCTGCTATATCCCTGTGAATTGTTACATCATTTGTTCGTGCTTGTTACAGTTGCTTCGTAACACTACTGGCTTTACTAGCCTCCCGACAAGACTGACAGAAATATACTCAGTTGCAATAAAGATGTTTTACTTTTGTTACGATGATAATCAATATCGCCACGATAAAGCCGAAGGTCAACCATTTATTCTAAAGAAGTTTAAGGAACTTTCTTCCGATGTGCAAGATGTGTTTGCACGTCTGGGAAAAATTGCCTTTGATGGAATTAGAAAGGGAAAACTAATTTTTGAATCACACGAAGTTAAAGACCTAGCGAATAATGGCTTGTTCCACCGATTACCTGATAGTTTTAACGGTTTAACGCAAGGACGAGCACAATATTGTTTTATGCACCTGACGATGCAGGAGTTCTTGGCGGCGAAGCATTTGGTGGACTCGTACAGTTCCGAAGACCTGCAGAAGTTTGTTTCCCATCACATCCAGGATGGCGCGTGGAAGGTTGTGATGCAGTTTGTGGCTGGACTGCTGGCTGAAAAAGAAGAACCATCAACAGATATTTTCAGCGACCTTCTTCCCTCAGAAACTTTTACTAGAGGAGTTGAAATCAAGACGAATGAAGATTCAGGGGAACGATATAAAACACTGACCCACTGGCCATTCCACAAGGAAGACGGGACTTTAGTGGTGACGCTATTCAATTGCATGTATGAGAACAAAGCCTCTGATCGAGAAGTTCAAAAGAAACTGGAGAAAATTGGTTGTGATGCGCTTGATTTTACTTACTGTAACCTGTCACCTCTGGACTGTTTAGCATTAGTGCATGCACTTAAATCGGTTGAAGGAATTTTGTATTTTGATTTAAGCGGGAACAACCTTCAGTCGCTAGGATGTATTGAGATTGCGAAGTTGTTACCTGGCAACCAACACAATCAGGGCTTTTGCAAACTAAAAAGATTAGACCTCGGCGCTAACAACATAACTGATGAAGGAGTGAAACATTTATCTATAGCACTCACACACAAGAACTGCAAACTAAACAGCTTATACCTCCGTGGTAATAGAATAACCCAGCAAGGTAAAAATCTCTTAATGAACATTAACTGTAAAGTATTTTTCTAGGCCATTTCTGCAATGTAAATGTTTCCCTGTTGAAGGAATTTTGGATTTTGAATTAAGCTTCAACAACCTTCAGTCGCTAGGATGTATTGAGATTGCGAAGTTGTTACCTGGCAACCAACACAATCGGGGTTTTTGCGAACCAAAAAGATTAAACCTCGCTTTTAATCAGATAACTGATTAACACCACACTAACTGCAAACTAAACAACTTAAAGCGCAATCAATATTACTTTTTCTAAACTTAAAACTCAATAAGATAACTGATGGATGTATAAAACGCTTCACTGCCAACACTGCACTCACACATACTAACTGCAAAAGAAACAAAGCTTAGACCTTAGAGCTAACAAAATAACCCAGCAAGGGAAAAATCTGTTAAAAGCAAGGAAAATAAACTATAAAGTATTTATCTAAGCACGTGTAAATATATTTTTCTGAATAGCAATAATTTGAGCTACATTCTTTGACATTATATTTTCCATTTTTTTAAAAAAGTTAAGTTTTTTGAGTTCGTCAATCAGGTAACTTCTAAGCAATCTCTAAGCTCCTAGGTTTCCGTTTATATATTGTTTTTTTTGTTTTTTTTTTTCTTAGTGTGAGAAGAGAAAATTTGTTTGGTCACTACTATAGCTTTTAATACATAGGAACAGGGTGTGATTAAAAAAAATAAAATGTGTATTAATGTCCCATAATGAAGAGTGGAACAAATTGATGGACATTTATATATATTCAACTTAGATAACTAAACATACAGCTACATATGAGACATTTTCCTTTAGGAATGTTATTAGTATATTAGTATAATGTGATAATCAT
Source organism: Porites evermanni (assembly GCA_942486025.1). NCBI lineage: Eukaryota > Metazoa > Cnidaria > Anthozoa > Scleractinia > Poritidae > Porites > Porites evermanni. Next base: position 35,089 of record CALNXI010001565.1, on the reverse strand, counting down.
GGTTTCACTGATTTACAGTAAGCGTCACGTTAGAATTCTATTTTGCAGTTATGGCTTTTTCTAAAAGTGACTGATACATCATGTTTAGCTTTCCTGTAAGTATTCATCCTTGTATATAAGTTTCCTTTTTGATATGATTAAAGTTCTGTTAGACCAATATTATAGATGTCGGCCTGCCCTCCCTCCTTATTAAATTAATCTGTGCATCCAGCAAAATGCGGGGCAAACTGCTTTTGAAACAGAAAAAGCAGAGATGGGTCTAGCAATGGGATTCCACGAGGAGGGGGGGAGGGCTGTATGCACCCCCTTTTACCGCACAGGTACTTTATCTTCGGCTCAGATGTAAAGCTTTGTATATAAACCCTAACGGATCCAGACCTGCTTGAGGTAGTTTCAAGGTGGAGCGGTTGTTTCATGCCCAAAATAAAGTGCAGAGCTTCGGTTTTGGCCAATAACTGAATAAAGGAAGGGCCTCCCCATTAGTTGAGTTTAAAAACCTTTTTTGCTGATCAAGTAACAAGATATCCTGCCCTGAATAGTTTGAAATCAGCGCCCTTACCAGAGTCAGAAGGCAAGATTTAATGGGACCAGCTAACACACCTGCTAACATAAGAAGTAACAATTAAGCGGAAATCCAAGATTCCCGGTGAAGCGAAACTAGCACCAGGGGACTGTTAAAAAAAACGCATGTTTTTATCCTGGGGAGGGGGGGGGGGG
>CALNXI010001565.1:0-34117 GCA_942486025.1 Porites evermanni | reverse complement strand
CCTCCAGTTTTGGGGGAAGACATAACCAGAATAGAAGCTCGTCAAGCCCTAAGTGTGATCAGCGTCAAATTTCTCCTTGTAATTTTACTACTTTACAAAACAGAGTGGTCATGAGAATTAAGGACATGATCACACAAGATGAATCCAACGCATACTTCAACAAATTCTCCCCACTACTTCTATTGAAAACGTATAGGGATAACAAATGAGAATTTGAATTTTAATGTTAGGGTTTAAAGGGTTAAAGAGTAGTCTCCCTAATCCGCTCTGGGATAACAAGGAAAGAGAGTGTAGGCTGAAGCTATTCCGCCCTCTCTGGATATTTGTATAAGTGTTTATGGACTCATGGGATCGTAGGTTCACAAAACCTAACCATATACACATTTTAATATTGTTTGACTGTTTGCATTAACACGATACAGTTACTACATTTACTACAACATGTATGACTTTTTCCTTTGCATGAGTCAAAACGTTACATCCTAGAAGGGGAAAATTTGACATGCATTCATTATTTCTTGTAACAGCGTCGTCTGCAGCAATGTCTCTATCATTTTCAAAACCTTTTTGTTTTTGTGTTAACTATCATTTGGAAGAAATATTTCTTTTTCTGTTCCTTGTCGTTTATCTACGTCATCATTTTGTTTATCCTGCTCGCTACTATCATCACTGTCTCGATTCTGCTCCTGTTCCTTATCATCGTCCATCTTATTATACGCCTCGGTAAATTTCTCATCAATGAAGCTCTCCACCAAACCTTGGATCTCCCCTTTATCTGGGCATTCAAGTTCGTCAAGAATCCGCCGGATATCTTGTACAGCAGCAGATGTGGATCCACGGTGCAGCTCCAAAGATGATTTGACGAGTAACGTGATATCCAGCGGCAACAGAGCGGCGCTGATTACAGAACCAGCAACGTGTGCCACGCGCGTCCCCGCAATAGCCGCACTTCTGGCTACAGCGCCTGCAGTAGCGGCCGCTGATGCAGATATTGTGGCTGCGGAAGTGGCTGCTCTGAAGAACCTGGCACCGAATTCTACTCTCTCTTCGGTGGACGCGCCGATCTCTTCATAGGATATCCGCTGACTAAGAAATTCAAATCCACTTCCTTCTAATTCTCTGAGCAAAACCGCGTCATCATGCAGCGGTTTAAGGAACTCTGCTAAGCTAGAGATGAAGTTCTCTAAGGAATCTAACTGTTTTTGGAGCTCACTGCAAGCTTCACGATCGTCCTCAATTGCCGCTTGCACTTCTTTGAGTCCTAACTTTTCTAAGATTATCTCAACGACTTTAGAACCAGACATGACCAGTCCTCCCGCGCCACCTATTCCTGCCCCAACAAGGGACACTACGATTCCTGCCCCAAATGTAAAGGGTGCAGCAATGAGGCCCGCAACTGACAGGATCCCTCCTATGGTACCCATGGATGCTCCTGTTATGGTTGAGATATTCACGTTTCTGTGATGTTCATGTAGCTTTATGGCTAGTTCTTCTAATTGTTTTTTAGTGCGCGTTCTAATTGGTATCCAGCTGAGAAAAGCGTCGTGTAATTCCTCTCGAAGTTTGCGCAACTGTTCAAATTGCGCAGTGATTTGGTTGACGATGAATGAATCGTGGTTTTCGAGCACGTCACCGCTATCGTCCTTGCTTTCCACCTCTGTAAAAGAACAAACATCAACATTTCTTGGGTCAAATTCCTTGCCACAAACATTTACATAGAAAAAAGGAAGCCACAATCCAAAGTAGCCTCTTTGGACAGTTTTATTTTGCGTTTCGAATGTTGTGAACAACAAAAAATGGCACTTGCCTCTGGTCAGCTCTAAGCCTTTCCAGGCGTGCAGATAGCGGAGAGTGATGCGAAATGGTGATCGAAGAGAAGGGATAAAACACGGTAGAGCAGGAGGGGGAGAACGCTTCCTCTCTCCCTATCCCCCTCCCTTTTTTCTGTCCTGCTCACTTCTCTTCACGCTGCCTGCACTTTATATCTGCAAACCTGGAGTAGGCTAGTAGGCAACTACGGTTCCTGTGGTAAATTGGCAGTCATAAAACTCCCACGGGACTACTCAGGGAAACCAGTTTCAGTTTGCCTTAACCTTGATTGTTATTTTTTGTGGTTACCCTTGTGGCAAACTGGAAGCTAACATACCAACGCAACAGATTTATTAAAACCCAAATTGCTTTCACAACAGAAAAATCACATTAAATTCCATATCTGCTTGAAATAAACTTTTTCTCTCTTTGTGAATTTATTTACCCTTGTACTTTGTACCTTGTTCGTGCGTTATATTTGCATTGCGTGAATTGCGTGACAGACAATGTCTGACGTGGTTAAAAATATTTACATATCCCTACACGGAAAAATACAAGCATCGCATCGTTCCTTCGCATACAGAAATGACAATCAAACGTTGCTTGGTTAGTTTTCAGGATCTAAGGGCTTATTTTTATGGTTGTTAGTACTAACATACACTTATTTAATATGCATTCATGTTTCGAGTCTATTCGATTTATATTTTTCTTTATACTTATGTGAAACAGTCCGATCATGAGATTACTGCGTGCACATAATGTAAGAAGCTGTGTGGAAATTTTCTGAGTCGTTTTGTTCCTTTAGTTTACGGGATCTTAGTTTTCCAAACAGTCTTTACAGAAATAGCGTATGCTTCTTGCTAAGGGCGCTTCAAAGGCGCTTCCGAGGATAGTCCAAACACGGAAGTGTCTATTTCAACCCCTATTACATTGACCTACTTTTGTACACATTTAATCTGATCACTCAATTAGTTCATACATTTAGAAAGCGAAAGGATCGCGAAAATCAGTTTTCGAGTTCGCGAGACCACTTCTGTTAGTGTTCATTGCAGCCAATATCGGCCAAGTCATTGGCCGTACATGCAATACTTTCCATTTAAGAGAATTAATTTCCGTTTGAAAATGAAACTGCAATGAACGAATCGAAGTTTCTCGGAGTTTGGCTTTATACGATTTGTGATTCCTTTCGCGTTTATGAGATTTATGCACTCGAAATACCCCAAGAATATTGTTACAATTTTGTATGACATAAATGAGAAATGATTCTTCACATCAGCAAAGGAAATTGGCGAGGTTTTATAAACATGCGACAAATGCTCGATGCGAGCACAGGTGCTAAAAATACGAACCACAAATAGAGCATGGCGATATATTTTACATATCCCTTCAATGGACGAACAAATCGTGTATTATTCTACCCCATAAACTTAATTTTATCTGAAACTGTTATGGTAACAAACCTTTTTCCATTGTCGTAAGCTGTAGTACGTAACTTTTTCCTTCGACTGCGATGAAAGAACTATGTCAACGCGTGCAGGATTGCACTTAATATAGCAACCTGATATTCTCAGTGTGTCTGAATATTCATGTTTGCAGGAAAGAATAGGTGGCGAATTCTAAACCCTTAAAAATTCGGTGAATTTAGTTGACACAAATAAGTTACAAGACGTTATAATAAATATTCGAATATTACTTTCGCTTCGCGACTCGCTTTTGAGCGTGCGCAGAACTTCTTGCGTATTGTCACGTCACACTTTCCAAACAATGTGAAATAAATGTGATGAGACGTGGACACATTTTAAGTCGTTTTGTAATTAACGCAGCCAATCATAGACAAGATCGCTCCAGACACCGTGTTTTTAAAACTTGAGACCTTATACTTCCAAAGTTATATAATCCTTGTCATCATCCTGCCTTAAAATTTGTAACAGGTATAATAAATTATATGGTTCTGACAGGGGGTGTCCTTGAGGAATTTTAGGGTGGGGATTTACCACTTTGATTCTGAAATCTTTCTATTTTCTTTACCAGACTATTTTCAGTTGGAATTTTGATGTCGTTCGTCTCAGGAGTTACGGATAAAATTCAGGCTTAGACTAACAGTATACTATGAACCAGAAACTCCAATAATTCTTCACTACTGATCACGGGCAGCCCAGACGTAGTATGTGTCAAATGCAAAACTCAACAAAATGCCACTTTATACCGGCCAGGAAAGACAAGGATACGTTCAGTTTAGCTTTGTTTTGTTATATTTTGACTTTTGGACTATTTTAGTTCATGGAAGTTTCGACAACTCATCCTATTTTGTCCATGTGAATATCAATATATTCATTTGACACATACTACGTCTGGGCTGCCTGTGTACTGATCAATAAGGAATTTCCCATAAATGCTGCACTATTCTAGACTAAAAATTATCTGATTTCTATCCCCTATCCCAGCCTAAACTGCTTGAATACCCGACCTTTCACAGCAGTGCATACAGTTTATGGTCAAGTCGCCTGGGAAAAGAGTGATGTCACTCGATATCCTGAGTCATGTGGCCCGAAATTTCATAATGTTCAAACAGATCATAGAAAAACTAAACTGAAAGATATATTCAAAATTTGTTTTGTAAATGCGATAAAAAATGCTAGTCAGAGTGAAATACGAAACTGTGAAACTCAAGTTGTTCATTTTGCTGTCATTTGACTTCACATTTGCATAGGTTACTGGACACAGTTGAGGCAACATTTTTTGACTTTATTCCTTTCCATATACTTAAGATATTACTTTTCTTCAAGTTTATACATTCAATAAAATTTTGGGTGACATGGCTATAAATTTCAGGCGACATGACTTTGGGTGACTTGACCAAATACCGTGCATACCTATATCACCCATATATGACAGGCCTTCTCCAAGGATTTGGTTTTTAGCAGTAAACTCTGGGACATGTTGTAAAGATCTGAGTTTCATTTAAAATTGGGCCTTAAGTTAATGTTGCTACCCGGTCATGCATTGTTTTTGCGACAAGAAGTTATCTAGAATGGGACATTGAGACTAGAAAGTTCATTAAAAAATACAAAGGCAATATTAATGTTTAATGAGTGTCATGCTCAAACCTGATAAAACCGTTCTGCTCATTTAGTAGACTTTTTTACAGGTTAATACCACCAGTCAGTAATAGACGTTGCAAAACCATGGTAAAGGAACAAGACAGGTCAAAATATTATGAATAAACAGCACAGTATTGACCAAAAAAACCCAATTCTGCAGTGTTTTTCAAAGAATGCAACATTTTATTTTACAAAATAACAAATGACAAGCAAGAAGGGCGTATAGTTCTATCAATTCTACATTCAAGATTTCTTAGTGTCCTCAGTCTTTGTCTTTTCTGATTTCTCTTTGTCTTCAGCATTCTTATCTTTCGTATCCTTGTCTTTCTCTTTGTCTTTGTCCTTTTCTTTACTCTTCTCCTCTTTCTTTCCAGCCTCATCTCTCTCAGCATCCCTGTTGGCCACTTTATTGTTAATCAAGTTGTGGAGCGCAATCACAGCCCGCACTAACGATGCCACATACACCACTAACATCTGATCATTTGTTTTCACGGATAAGGACTTCACAAACTCCTCCAGATTTAAGTTAGGTAACAGATTAAACACATCTTGTAGTTGATATATAATGGTGTGATTAACAGGTAGCTTGCCAGTGGCAACTTTATCCAGGTAATCTCTGATGTCTTGAAGACGTGAATTGAGACCTTTGAGTGACAAGAGTTGATTCGTGATGCGCTGGGAAAGCGTTCCAGCAGTAAGGTTCTTGATATCCCTAAGATCAATGAAAATAAAATGTAACCACGTAACCTTTATAAAAGGCATTTAAGACAATAACCCACTTACTTTTTAATTATGGGTACTGGCAGAGAAAAGAGACTGCATACTCAAGGCAAGGAAATATTATTTTTTTAGCAGAGTTCCCCTAGAGTTTACTCAAATTGCCAGCTAGTTTATAACAACAAGGAAATCTTAGGCACTCTGCCTTGAGATAGACATTAACTGAATAAGCAAAAAGAAATTTTAAAAAAATGATGCTGAGGGTAAATAATAGACCTCTTTCATAATGGTGGCCTATTAATATATTCTTTTATATGTATGGTAATTTTATATGCCCTTGTTAGCATGTGCAAAATACAAAAAAATTCTTACTTACTTCAAATGAGGTCAGAATGGCTAAATATCAAGCACATAATAGGAGATCTGAAAGAGGTCTATAATCAATGGTTGTTGATTACTATTATTATTATTTACTCTCATCAGTGTTCATAGAGGCTCAGATAACTACCTAAGCAAATGTTCAACACCAACTTCCTCAGCCTCCTCAGCGCCAATCTCACTTGCAATATGTTCAAATGTCTTTGTTGTAGGGGTTCCGTCCTAAAAAAGGAAATGCACAAAAACTTCAACACAATAGTGTACATTAAAAACATAGTCCAGCCTATTCTCTTTGGCTAGAAAAGAGGAATATGCAGGGCTGTCACTAAAATTTCAAGTTGCCAGGTATATGTGATTAGTAGGAGGAGAATTGTACAGGCAAGGAAGTACCTTTGACTCTATTTTCTTTTTGTTTCCTATAAGAGTAGCCGAGGCTCTTGCTCATAGTAGCTAAGGAAAATCTCCGGCCCCTGGCTCTTAGTGTCAGCCCTGTATATGACCATCCCGTAAGGTGATAATGCACGGGACTATTCGCAAGGATGATTTGTAGAGAACCACATCGTTGCAATGTTGGAACAATGTTGTAACTATTCAAAACAATGTCAAAACAATATTGCTACTGTGTTGCACTAAAAATCGTCATTCCCAATAGTCTTGTGTAACATCACCTTCAAGTCTGATATAGTTCAGTGGTGAGACTATCTGACCAGCACCTGGAAGGTCAAAACTTCTCCTCCAGTGAAAGTGTTTAGAATATGTCCTTCAGGACTACTGTATTGAGGTGTAACAAAAGTGTTGTCCCATTGCCCAGGGCCAGTAAGGTGTATTTTCACGGCCTAACAGCTCAGCAAATTTAATGGCAGCCTGAAGAATAAAGTTGTCACAACTAAGTTTTGGGCTTGATCCTCAGATTTCCAGGGAAGTAAAATGAAGCAGTACTTCTTAAGTTGATATTCCTAGTTTTGCCTCATTCTTCCATTTTGACTAAAAATACTTGCATATTTTTTTTCTTCACAAAACTTTTTCACTATGTTACACATCGAGATTTAGTGTCTTACATCATGTACTTCTTCCACAGCGACATAAGCGTCTGTGGGTAAACCAAGATCCTTAGGCTTTGCATCAATAATAACAAGCACCTAGAAAAAAAAATGTCTCATTAAGATATATGTCACAATCGACTTCAAATTGACAGTCCAAAAAATTAAAATTTTACAAACTTACAGAGTTTGAACAGTATCTTCGGATAAGCTCATTGACTTTAACATCATTTTGGTGTAGTTTGGGACCAGTGTGATACCATCCAACAATTCTTTCTCGAGCTAAAAAAAATATAACAAAGATTACAAAAAAAATCTGGGCATTTTTTTCAACATTTAACAATGTTCAAAAGAATGAAGCATCCAATTGGACAACTCTAAATATGGGTTCCTCACTAGGTCTAGTATAGAAAATGCCCTTTCTTGAGTGTCAGTGTATTTTACACATAAATACTAACAGAGGATGCTATTTTTACGTCTCCTAAGACGGGACAGGCATTTTACATTGCCACAAAAGCTATCAAAGGTCTAGCCATTTGCAGGGCAAACACAGTGGCCCCGGGGATCGAACCCATGACATCCCGCTTTGCAGTCAAGCGCTCTAGCAACTGAGCTAATCTTTCACTAACGGAAAGGTTGTGTGCCTCCTGAGGGTTCCAACCTTTACTGTAATGCAGACAGCCTCATAATACAGACAGCTTGGTCTGTCCCTTTGGTGTCCGTATCAGAGCTCGAAATTAAAAAAATCTTCAGGTCGTCTTTTGGCGACCAACTGGAGAAATATAGTCGCCAGATACAAATTTTTAGTCACCAGGGCCGAGTTGTTCGAAGGCCGATTAGCGCTTAACCCAGGGTTAAATTTAACCAGTCTTTTTTCTTTTGTTCAAAAGCATTTTCTCGGATAACTTTCTCTGTTATTTTCAAAAGCATCCAATCATCAACTTGTTGCTGACAAAAAGAATTAAAATGAATTTACTTTTTAAGCTTTATATCTGAATTCAAATTTAGCACTAACCCTAGGTTATCTTAACCCAGCTTTGAACAACCCGGCCCAGTATATATAATGTAAACGACGTAGCTCATAGTTTGCCGCGATCCATCAGATTTGATTGTTTGAAAATATCGTGGACATAAGTTGGTATAAATTTGGAGGTTACCGATAACTGGCTATGTTTATGCGATTTGGCACATGAATTGTTTGTTTTAACTTTACTCTTTTAATTTAAATCCAAATCATAGAGAAATCTGGTCTCCACTTTGGCAACCAAACCAGAATTTTTAGTCGCTAAGGAGAAAATGTTAGTAGCATTGGTGACCGTATCAGATGCAATTTCAAGCCCTGCATATTAAGAAGATTTGACCATACAAACTTTGTAGATAGACAACCTGTACGACACATACCATTAACTTTCTTAAACATTCCATACATGTTTTCTAAATAATCATGGTCTAAGAACCAAACACTTGGATCTTTCTCATCTTCATCAAATGGAACTGTCATGAATAAAGAAAAGAAAAAAAAAGTAAGATTCCTGCTCACTTAACATTTACTTTTAAGAAAATCAATTACCAAACGTTCAAACACCGACACTGAGCCGGGATGATTTTTACTTAGATGAAAGCGTACACGTGCGTTAAATCAGTCTCTATTTCTCTATTTTCGTGACAATCATATTCTGACACGGTTAAAAGAGCAACATAAAGATATATCTCGGCCCAACGATAAGTGTTAACCCTAGTTACGTATTCTAAGACTTCTGCCAAGTTTTGATCCTCACCAGCAAAGCTATTTGCGACATCAAGAACACCTTTTCGCCGTGAACCTAACAATACTCCAACAACTCTCTTCTGGTTTCCAACTTTTCCCATTCTGTAAAAGTGATCTACAACACTTAACAACACAATCGGATGGACGACCACTTTAGTGATCGGTTCCTCTGGTCCAGGCATTATAAATCAACACTAGTAACTCGCGAATTTAACTTGATCTTTCAAACAATTTTCCCTTCAATTCAAGATGGCGGATGAGTCGACAGAATTTTTCTCTCCCCAGGGCCACGCGCGTTACATTAGACGACTCCCCAACCCCCAGAAGGACGCGAAATCAAAAAGTACATCAAGAATGTAATTCCCCTTTTTAACCAGAAATGGATAGAGCTACAGAAAATGTTTGTTAGAATGTAAAGTATACATTTTAGAGCTTATTTGAGTGTCAGTGTATTTTACACATAAATACTAACAGAGGATGCTATTTTTACGTCTCCTAAGACGGGACAGGCATTTTACATTGCCACAAAAGCTATCAAAGGTCTAGCCATTTGCAGGGCCAGCGTGCAAAGAAAGTAGTGTCCGATAGCCCGGGGCTAGTGGATTTTGCTATCGGGCTAGTGAAATCTGTTTTTAACTTGCCCAACGGGCAAGTGATGTTCTTTGAGGAATTCGAATAACAGAAGAGGTGTGAAATCAATTCTGCTCGACGAAAAGCTTTTGGGGCTAGTTGAAATGACGTCTGGGCTAGTAAATGCTAGCTTCAGCTTGCCCGAATGGCAAGCTGTAAAAATGATTTTCTTTGCACCCTGAGGGCAAACACAGTGGCCCCGGGGATTGAACCCATGACATCCCACTTTGCAGTCAAGCGCCCTAGCGACTGAGCTAATCTTGCAACAGTTGTGTGCCTCCTGAGGGTTCCAACCTTTACTGTAATGCAGACACCCTCATAATGCAGACAGTTTGGTCTGACCCTTTGGTGTCCGTATCAGAGCTTGAAATTAAAAAAATCCTCAGGTCGTCTTTTGGCGACCAACTGGAGAAATATAGTCGCCAGATGCAAATTTTTAGTCGCCAGTTTATAAAATGTAAACGACACAGCTCATAGTTTGGCGTGATCCATCAGATTTGATTGTTTGAAAATATCGTGGACATAAGTTGGTATAAATTTGGAGGTTACCTATATCTGGCTATGTTTATGTGATTTGGCACATGAATTGTTTGTTTTAACTTTACTCTTTTAATTTAAATCTTAATCATAGAGAAATCTGGTCGCCACTTTGGTGACCAAACCAGAATTTTTAGTCGCCAAGGAGAAAATGTTAGTAGCATTGGCGACCGTATCAGATGCAATTTTGAGCCCTGCATATTAAGAAGATTTGACCATACAAACTTTGTAGATAGACAACCTGTACGACACATACCATTAACTTTCTTAAACATTCCATACATATTCTCTAAATAATCATGGTCTAGGAACCAAACACTTGGATCTTTCTCATCTTCATCAAATGGAACTGCCATGAATAAGAAAGAAAAGAAAAGTAAGTAAAAAAAAAAGGAAGATTCCCGCTCACTAACAATTACTTTTAAGAAAATCAATTACCAAACGTTCAATCACCGACAGAGCCGGGATGATTTTTGCTTAGATGAAAGCGTACACGTGCCTCTTAAATCAGTCTCTACAGATCAAACTATTTTCAGTGACAATCATGTTCTGACACGTTTAGAAGAGCAAAATAAAGATATATCTCGGCCCAACGATAAGTATTAACCCTGGTTACGTATTCTAAAACTTATGCCAAGCTTTGATTCTCACCAGCAAAGCTATTTGCGACATCAAGAACACCTTTTCGCCGTGAACCTAATAATACTCCAACAACTCTTTTCTGGTTTCCAACTTTTCCCATTCTGTAAAAGTGATCTACAACACTTAACAACACAATCGGATGGACGACCACTTTGGTGATCGGTTCCTCTGGTCCAGGCATTATAAATTAACGCTAGTAACTCGCGAATTTAACGTGATCGTTCAAACAATTTTTTCTTTCAATTCAAGATGGCGGATGAGTCGACAGAATTTTTGTCTCCCCAGGGCCACGCGCGTTACCACGACTCCCCAACCCCCAGAAGGACGCGAAATCAAAAAGTACATCAAGAATGTAATTCCCCTTTTTAACCAGAAATGGATAGAGCTACAGAAAATGTTTGTTAGAATGTAAAGTATACATTTTAGAGCTTAAAAGCAGCGATAGGTCGTAAAAGACTTCTGAAAGGTCGCTTTTACGGAAAGTAGCGAGGCTAGTTAATTTCTTTCGGAACTTTAAAGATCCTTAAAGTACAGCACAGTACCATGTTGATTTATCATATTTATAGACTAAAAAAGCTGAATTTCAGTGTAGTTGTCTCCACCCACCCCTCTCTTCTTGCCCTTAGGATAGCTTCCCGTTAAACTTTGCAAACTCACGTCCGCCTTGCGTGAAGCAAAAGCGAAAGAGATAGAACTGATGATGTCTGTTTCGCTGTAATAGTTGATCATACCTCAATTGTGTTAAGTTTTATGTATTTACCGGAGACTAAACGAAATTAATTAAGTGCCGACAGAGCAGCTAAGATGTGATGTAGCCTATCTTTTGCCAGGTAAACATTTTATACTGCGTGATGCATGTGCTTGTTTACACTTTCTTTGAATTGCTAATTATCTGTGCCAAAAACACTAACAAACCCAGTGAAAAGGCACCATGGTAGCGAGCAAGTTGTTGCTTCTGCCATTCTTTATTCGGCAAGGTCGCTAGAAATTCATACTTAGTGTACTACAGGGAAGTCTGTTGAAGTCGGGGGGGAATAAGGAGGATGAGGGAGGGGACAGGGAGAGAGGAGGGAACGCTCTCCCCCTCCCTACCGGCATTATCTCTTTTCCTCGTACTTAATATCTTTGTGCCGTTCCCACAATATGAATGCCTGGCATGACACAGGCTAGTGTACCATCTACCATGCTCATTGTCATGTTTTTACCTAGGTATCCGCTTTATAACCGTGACTTATAAATACTGAGCCACCCTTTGCATGACAGTCAGTCTATGTCGGAGTGATTTTATTAACAGACATTTGCTTCAAGATACGCGTTGAAAGCTTTAAAGTTTACTTCTCTCCTCTACAGAGGCCCTCTTTGTGAAGCTGGGGAGAGGGAAAATGAAAGCGCGGGGGACGATGGGAAGAGTTACAGAGAAAGAGAGGTCTCCCGCCTTTTCTCTCTTTCCGTCGTGCACTGCGCGCATGTTTTCTTTTTCTATCAATTATTTCTCTTTTCGTCGGCATATAGGCTGTTAGTCACCCTTGCAACCGTTTTTTGGATGTCACGCAACGCTCCCGCGCAACGCTCTTCACTGTCACTCTTCACTGTTACGGCCTTTACTTCTACTCTTGCAGGCCTCACTATTCTGACATTTTCTGGAATGGCAACTGCTCTTGACCCAGACGATGTACTGCGTTCAACCGATGGTAAGGCAAATTTTCAGCGCCTTGCAAGACTTTTAATAAGTGGAGGCACTACCCTGTTAAGACAGATTTTTGACCTCATTCATCCTCCAAGTAATTTCCCTGCAGTTCTTAACAATCCTGTGACACAGAAACAGCTCAAAGCAGCGAAATTAACTAAGCCGCAGTGGGACTGTCTCTACCCATACCCAGGGGGGTACGGTAAGTCAGTAGACTTTGACGTTACTCTTCTCTTTCGCCTGCTGAGAACAATATGCAACCTCAGTCCTCCACCCACGGGTTGGGATGTGTTACCAGCAAGCTCAGACGTCAGTTTAACCGCAGATTTGGCAAGAATAAAGTACTACAGAAACTCCATTTTCGGTCACGTTAACCAGTGTATGGAGATCCCAGATGGCAAGTTTCTAATCCTTTGGCAAGAAATTGGCGATGCTCTTGTGAGAATTGCTGGACAGATTGGTCACTCGGCGAAAACGGCATGGCAGACTTCTGTCGATAACTTCCTGAGGGATCCCCTCACGCCAGACGATGATAGGAATGCAAAAGAACTGGAGAGATGGTATATGAATGATATGGATATCAAGAAATCCATGGAGGCATTGAAAACCACAACACACGAGGGATTCGATCATTTGGAAACAGGAATCAGCAACTTACAGGCGTTACAGGAGGAATTTGCGGAAACAACGCAAACTATTGATGAGGGTGTCCGGCGCTTAGAGTCCATATTTCGAGAGGAAACGCAAGATATCAAAGATCATCTAGGCGAGATGTATCGTTTAATAGATGCTGGATTTCACTCTGCTGGCGGTAAGTTAAAAAGAGGTTATTTTTGCTTTCCTGGCTTTTTTGTGAAGGCAATATTAACTCATGTATTCTCAGATAAGCGCGCAATTCAGATATTCTCAGATATAATGAAGAAGCCTGGGTGAGTCATTTGTGGCCGGCACCAAAAAAAGTCCGCACGGCTCGGAGCGAAGTCTTCGTTCTGCTTATGGTGTACAAATAATGAAGCTAAAGTGCTCAGAAACAATACGCACAGTATTAGTCAAACCTCATCAATGCGAGCGCATTATAGAAAGCAGATAATGTTCCAAAACGAAAGAATTTCAAAACTTCCTGATAGCTATTCCCTCCTCGTGTGCTTAAACAATTAATGCCTATGCTTGATGTAAAATCACACTGAGGGGATCTCACTTTTCTGGGAGAATTTCTGGCTACCTTTTGTACAAGTGTCATTCGAATTAAACAGATTTTTGGCGCTCTATTAAAAATGTGATTTCCACAACCACATTTTATTAATCTTTTTTATTCAGCAGTTCATCTGACAAACGTATACGGGGACAGCACGGGACATTTTGTTCAACGGATGCCTATAATACCACAGGCATCCCAAGCAGTGGGCCAGAGTGTGAAAATGACAGGATTTATTCCGCCTCAGCCTACGATGTATGGAGGCATTCCATCAGCGCAAGATTCCCTGAATTTAATTGCTCTCAGATACTTTCAGTTTGTCGACCCTTCGAAGCCGGAGCAGTTGAATACTTACTTAGAAAATCTGGAAAAGGTGCGGCAAGCGCTGTTTATTCACGAAGAGTCGCCGGAAGCATTGAAAATCCTGAAGAAACTTTGGAAACACCACCGCGCAGATGAGCCAGAAGAAATGGCAAGAGTATTCATTGAAGCGGAAAACATTCTGAGAGAATGTGGGCAAATCGAGGAGTACAGTGCGTGTTCACGGCCTCGCACCAATCAACATGCAGGTTGGTGTAAGGGGGAGAGCGCGCGCACGTGTGTGTGCAGTAATCGGGACGCTTACTTCTTAAGCCTATTTTTTCTTATGTCCACTACGATCTCTTAAAAGGTCCAACGATATTGCTGCGATTGCTGCGAAAAATCGATAGTTGGGGTAAAATTCAGTTCTACAAGCCAACATACCGAAATCTCCTTTCACATAATTTTCGCTTCCAATATTGATTCCAAAGCCATATTTCTTGAAAGAAAAGTGACATAGAAGCTAAAATCGAATATATTAACAATTTTGCTAATCCGCAAATTTGAAATTAAATAAAGTTTTTACATGATGGTGATTTTTTATCGTAAGTGGTACATTCCAAACTTAGCCTTGAGCTTAGTCCATCTCAATGACCGCATTTATTATCACGCTACTATTTGTTAACAGTTAAGAAATTAAATTGCAGAATTTATTTTAACTATTTAAATGTTTCTTTTTCTTAGCCACTGGTCCAGTATGCTTGCAAATCAACAACATCAGTGATCCACCTAAAAAGCAAGACTCGGTTACTGAGCTTAGAGAGAAGTTTGCACACTTACGAAGACTATGCGAGGATCTGCAGAACGCTGTTCTCCGATGGATCGTGATAAGAGAGGCCACTATACAAAAGTTAAAGTCACTTGTAGTGCATTTGAAAGACGTTGAGTCAGAAGTCCATTCCAGACAATACAGATTAGTAGCCACGCTCACTGGGTTAGCCTCAGTCTCAGTATATTGTATACCTATCATGGGCCAATTATTTGCTGTAGCCAGTATAATTGCAATGATAGGCAAAACCGAATTTGAGGAAATCCTGCGTAGTTTAGGGCTCAGTGAAGTGCAGGCGTTAATTGAGGAGGATCGCAAATGTTGCTTGGAGCTTCAACAACAATTTAATTCCTTGGAAAACTTCATATCTACTCTGGCAGAGTTTCTTATACCCCTGAATGATAACGTGTTTCTTCTTAAGGAAATGGTTGAGAGTAGCTTTGAATTCCTTTACAAGTATATAGCCTGTGAAGACATTGACACATCCACTGTGACGAAAGTGGGATTCTGTGCGAAGTTTCTTCGAGCAGCCACTTCTGCAGGTACGATGTCCTCTTCAATCTCAGATGCACAGTCTGCTACCGTTTTTGTTTCTGAAGTTGCTAGGGTAGTCGCCATGGCTCGCTCTGAGTCTAAATGTGAGGCTGTCCGCACTGGGACACTTGCGAAATACATTGCAGACAGCTGTAGTAGTGATATTAAATCCTATCTTTTTCCTCTCGAGATTGCTCTGTTCCTGCTATCTTCTTTTAAGGATTATTGTGGTTCTGTCTCTTTGATGGCGGAAGATATCAGGGGGATTCTGAACGAGCTGGAATGCCCAAATGAAGAAGAAATTCAATGTTTGGTGCAAAGTCTCATCGAGGGCAGCTTTAACAAGGCTTACAGAATGGTGGAAAGCGATAGTCAACGAGAATACCGCTCCGATGAAGTTGTTGAAGCTGACGATCATTAAGACCATGAACAACGAAAAAGAAACGTGAAAGAAATATTCAGGGCAAGGAAAAACAACCACAGAACAGAAGAAATTAACACTTCTGCGTAAGCTAATCCGGCACTTGGAGAAATCTAATCGTAGAAGTTCAGTTGAGAAGTAACTTTAACAAGAAGATTAGTGATTAACGGAATCGTTATTTTGCAAACACCTATACAAGTTTTAGTTTTCATGAGTTATTTCAAGTAGCTTATGAGATTTTTGTGTCTAGTGTGAAGCACCGAGACACTATTTGAGAGTGCACAAAATTGGTTAAGTACTTCATATAATCTCAACTTATGACGTAACAGCCATATCAATCCTATAAGCTATACATTATTTTACTACTTACATGAAGGGGGACCAAATTGTTAGCACAAATATGTTTGGAATGTGTAACCATTTAGGCATGTTTGGAATGTGTAACTATATGGGGACATAGAGACTTTCGGCTAATCTTGAGCAGTCTTAGGATATTTAGCCTGCGTGGCAGGCGTTTGATAGGGAAGGGAAGGGGAGTTTTAGCAAACGCCTGCCACGCAGGCTATAGGATATTCGATCAAAGAAAGAAATAATCGGAACCAATTTAAATTAGAAGATGGAAGATCAGGATGAAGGGAGACTATAGCATGCAACCTTCACAATTTCTGTGAGTTGTAAGATGATTATATTTGCGGAATCCTTTTTGAGTCAATGCAACCTCGTCCCCAGGGCTTTTCCCTTAAAAAATGGGTGGGGAAGAGGTTGGAGTCAATGGCTATCTTATTTCATTTTTTTTCTCTGATTCTTCTTGTTGTTGTTATTCTACACTATACAGATGCAAAACATATCTGAATTCTTACTGCAAACAGTCACTTGATAGGGCACTCAGAGCACTAAGCACTCAGACTTGAGCTCTTTTAGCTATAAAGCCAGTCTGTTGAACAAGGTATACAAACAAGAGCCTGTTTAGGCTCCTGATACAAACGACTTTCTCATGATACCGGAAGAGAACAAATATCGCAGTTCATTGAACAAGCAAATAATCATCGCGCTAGTAATGTTTAATTTACTGAGCAAATCTCTGTTAACAAAATTTTAATGTTTTTTAATGTTTCTTTCAAAAAAGATATAATTGTGTTTAAAGGGAAAAGGGTTAAAACATGTCAATTCTCGGATCTACGAAGACATTTCAAGCCAGCTGGATTATATCAGAATACACATTTCTCATCTTGCCAGTTAGTGGTAAAGAATGGTAAAGAATAACATCATCAATGTCAAAGACAAAGCTCCGGCTACTCAGAGAAAAGACACCGTCGAAGGAAAGGCTATTCACAGGAAACAGATAGGCCCAATCAAACTCTCTTTGTAAGACGCTTTGAAAACAGAGAAAAAAGGCATTCCAACAAGAGCAGCAGAGCACCGACCAAACTAACTCTTTCTATTATGACAACATTAAATTTTTCCTTGATATAAATTCGCTCTAGATTCATGTATGCAGGGCGGACCTATTTTTTTATGTTTCATGTAAAGCAGCATGTCCTTAGCGGGGTGTTATCGTGACATTTTCTTCTCACTTCGTAGTACCCCGATTGTACCCCGATAAGTTATTAAAGAGAGAGAGAATGTTCATGTTGATACTATAGGGGCCGACCATTTTTTTTTAACTTTTTAAGGGGGCGAGTGGCTTGGGTGATTTTATAGTTGGGCAATAATTTTTTTTCCCAAGCCTACTATGCTTCGTTCTCTTTCTTTTCGCTAAATAGATGCACGAATGTTTTTTTTCCGACACTTTTTTTCTGAAATGGCCCTCCCCACGCTAGCCTGCGAATGCAGACGTATTTCCGGTCATCACTTCTCTAGATCTCCACCCGATATCTTTTCAGGTGGAGATCAGAGAAGCGACGAGCGGAAATACTTCTGCATTCGCCGGCTATCCCCGCCTCATTCCTCAAAAGTTGAATGGGCGGCCCCTTCTAGAGAAAGATCTTTTCTGTGTGTATAGTTCATCAGACGGACCGCTTAGTTTCATATCGTTTAAGAAATAATGTATATCTTTTATTTCACTGCTTATTTGACGAAAATTGGTTATAAGCTGCTTCAACCTCCAATTCAACCTCGTCCCCAGGACTATTCCCTAAAAAAATGGGAAAAGCCCTGGGGACGAGATCGAACCGGTTTATTTCTGCTCGTGACATTGGGCGCTTTCCATTTACCAAAAAACTTAAAGAAACTCTTATGGAAATGTCCATCGAGTGAGAACGTGTTCCATTTGACACAAGTTCCATTCGTTTACGCTCTCGTCACCTCTCCCCTCCGCAGAGGCTTCTTTTGTATCGTAGGGAGGGCTGAGAAGAGGGGAAAAGAAAGCGTGCGGGGGATGATGGGAAGGGAAGAGCAAAGAGGGGACGGAGGAGAGAGCCTCGTCCATAGAATTCAGGATGTTGACACAGATATCGCCGTGAATAGCCCGGGACTGGTGAGTCCTTGCGAAAACTCGTAAATGGAAAATGCATTTCCATGGGAAAGTTTCTAACGGGAAAACAGGACTACCTTTTCATATTTCCAATTATTCCAGGGGCCCAAAACCCGTAGCGAGCAACTCCCATACTAGGCCTTTGACACGGCTTTTTTCACGGACCAGTTTATTTTTAGACACATTTCAGGGCACTTTTTCACGTGAAAATAGAATCTCCACCATGTCTATGAGCGCATTCGAAGTACAAGATATCAAAAAGGAAAACTAAACGTCATTAAAAGGCAAAAAATATCAATTTTAGGTCTGCTGGTTTTGCTGACTGGTTTGTGGAATTTAAAAGATATTTAAAATTCGCGCCAAAACTATTCTAAAAATAAACTGGTCCGTAAAAACGCCCGTCACACGGGCGCATGGAAGTTGCTCGCTCCGGTGTATGGGTTCTTGGTTATTCCCGGGAATTTTCCAGTGTAATGTTCAATAAAAGTATGTGCCATTAACATCCTAATCGGAATTTCCGTAGCCTGTGTACAGACGCACTCCTCAGAGGGGAGGGGAGCGTCTGTACACAGGCTAAATTTCCGGAATTTCTTGGTAAATGGAAAGCATCCATTTTGTCAGTCCCTTTGTTTCACAGTATGGATGTAGTAAATTATTCATTACACGGTAATTATCAATGAAGCTGATACTTTTTTAAGGCACCGGGCCTTACAAACGATTCTAGTCTGCTACACATCCGTTTTTAATGTCGTCACGCAACCTCCTCTCCACAATGGGGAGGAACAGTGGTAGGTGCGTTGCGTGACGACACTAAAAAGACTAACACGATTCCGAATCTTTTGAAACCGCATATTTTTTTTTTTACCCGGATTAGTGTGAACGGGGCCTTCTTTAAAACCACTCTGGAGGCGCGGTTTCAAAACGGTTTGGTTACGGTGAGAAGATTCACTAGTCAGTTTCGTGTGGACGTGAGCCAGGTTGATTCGTGTAAAGGCACTATAAGCAGTTTCAAAAATATCCAGCAGATTCATGTGAACGTCGGCACTCGCCTAAGACTGAAAAAGAACATGTATTTAGTTTTCCGGATATCAGAGCTCTTTGTTTTTTCAAAAATAAAGAATCACGTCATTTTCAGTTATATTCACCAATATGCAACACGTATACACTATATATTGACGGTTGACTGTAGAAAATTTGTTCCAGGCACACGTTGTTGCAAAAACTATTTTTGCTATCTTTTGACAATTTTTCTACCAGTACTGCATTCAGATTCACTGAAAATTTTGTTTTATACGTATTAACTGTTTCAGGTCTCAGTCACAAAAAGGTAGTTGCTAGGGAGAACAGTATTGCGAAATAATTCAGTCTCGATTTTTACTGAAGATCAACGTCATAGTTTCTGTAGGAGGGACTGCAAGCTTCTCCTTCGGTTGACTCCCCGCATTGTGACTTTGAAACATTTCACGTACATAAGAGACGTTTTTTTCCATCAGTTCGAGGTCCCACGGTTTCAGCAAAGATTACAAAGTGTGTTTAGGTTTTTGTCCCTGTACAATTTTTTTTCAATTTGCATTCGAGTTCGGCTTGTTTATATCCATGCCAACTATCCAGATTGTTCGGCCTAAAATCGTAGCTATTCGATTTATTCCTTTTAAGGGTTTTCAGTTAATTGGAAGGTAATTGCGTGGGTTAAAAACGTTGCTGACCCAAAATTTCAGAAACATATATAACACGACTACGAACTCCATAACGGACATTGATGGTGGCTATTACGTATATCATTTCGTTATGTATCAGAAGCTTTGATGCCGTATTCTCTTAAGTCACTCTTTGTTTCTAACTTTTGCACATGGTATCTACACACGTTTCAATGCATCAAAAATGAAACGTAGTCCCACTCCCCAGAAACTTAACACGATAATTGTAACTAAACCGTAATTTATCCTTCCTCTATTTCTTTCAGAAGTAGAGACAAATGCGTTTAACGGACGTTACTGTTCATGTATACTCCCTTGTCCGCTTCATCTATCAGCTAATCCAGATGGATGTTTTGTGAAATATTTCAGGTTACTTATTTCTTCTATCTTCAAATATTGCTATAACAAACTTCAACACTGCTCTTTAATAAAAACGACCACTTTTTGCCGCAGCATTTCGATATGCCTGATTATGGTATTTATTCTTGAATGCTTTTTGAAGCCTCTGTTGGGGCGCTCAAAAACATTTTATGTGTTGTGGAACTTTTGATTAGACGACATAGGACCATATAGTACTTTTTCGACTTGTTATTGTCTTGGCACCCCTGTGAAGAATACTAGAACCTACATTAAATAGATTTAAATTGGTCCAAATTATATGCGTTAAATGCTACTTCGGTTTAAGTTAGAAAAGCACAATTCCAATAATATGAATAATATGATTTGCGTATGTGAGTAAAATTGCTTCCCACACAACTTGACCACACAGAATCACGTGGGCGCACAAGGTCTTTGACGCGAATGACAGTTTAAATATAGAGTCAAAATTTTTCTTCCGGTCACGTTTATTGATTCTATTTTTAATCCAGAGATGATGAAACCCCAAATTGGAAGTTCTCCACTGCTTTTGTTGGAAAAAGATCTGTCGGCTCAAAATGTTTCACGGAAAATGTCGAATTTCGGGTCGAGGCTGTTGCTGACGACCAATCAGATGTAAGACCGGGGAAGTTACGTCACTTGATGCAAATGAGGCAAGGCGCCATCTGCTTGTGTGTCTGTGTGTACTGCATAACATTTCATATTCATACACTGCCTAAAAAGTTTATTTTGTTGTCCAAGATTCGCGCAGATACCTTCTTCCCATGGCATGATTCTTCTTTTAAATCCAAGCGATGGCTCACGATCCTAGGGACCCGTACTATGACGAAGCGGGATCCACAATATCCGTCTCAACTGCAAGCGAACAGGTAGGTTAGTTTTTCAGAAGGGACGAACGAGCGATCGAGCTCGCTTATTCCCTTTAACTCATATTCATAACAAGCAACGAAAACGACAGGCGTTTGACGTTGGTTTGGTTTATTTTCTAACCGGTGAGCTTCTAAACTTTGCGTTTGTCGTCTTGTATAGGGTTGGGATCGGTCATATGCATATCCAACCCAAAGGATACGATCGTATAAGTCAACGGATGGTTTCCCGAAGGTAATACTTGATGACAGTAAGTTAAATTTGGCCCATAAAAAACGCTATGATTTTTCTGGGTCATGTCGCTTAAAATTTACTGTTTATTTTGTAAAGAATTTGTTTTTGTAACTACGCGAGCCTGGTTGATTTTGATCGTTCAGCAGTTCAGGTCAACATCATAAGAATTGCATATTAAAACGAAAAAAAAAACATGGTTTTCACGACAGTCAGATTTTTCGCGTTCTTGCATAATTATTCTCTCACTAACCATTTGTATACAAGAAATGAAACCCTTTATTTTCCTGTAGATTATTTATTGTACAATGGAACTCTTTCGATTTGTTGTGTTGTGTTTTTGCCGGATTGACCCTTGCGTGTCTACATCGCGAAGTCTTTTCATTGGCTTCTTCATGGCAAACTGCTTCGAGGTTGCTGTTGTGGTAAAATTGCTTCTTAGGTATATACATGTATTTAAGCAATAATAAAGCATCGTCCATGGCTTTAATCACCCTAAGTTGATGACCGTTAACTCGCTGTAATCCTCGCAATGTAGTTTTTCTCTTCCGTTTATCATTCTGCTCAATTCGAACCGATAATTCATTCTGCGCACATCATGTCATAATTATCGGTATTTCTGGACAGTCCTGATGTTAAGCGTACCGATGATTGTGTGCTGGTTTTAATAGTAGTTAGTTTATAGTTAAATAACAGGTCTAGCATAAATACATTTCTGACCTCAGGGAACTCCTATATAAAAAGCTCCATCATATATGTTTGTTTTGTCTCCTTCATGAACGCTGCCGTTTCTTGGCTTTCTGACTTAGCTTCTGATGGTTATTATGAATCTAAGGAAGTCAAAAGAGCATGATATCTAGATATGCTGTTATATATCGTCGGTTTATTATTGAGTAGCTTTGATTTTTGAAGTGAGCTTTAAATATCATCTTACGCTGAAGTTCTTTTTCAGAGTAATTTTTATCTGCAAGCCAGCAAAATTTATTGTACGTAACAGAAAAACAGATACTTTGAATCATGTTAAAGCGTTATTCATTGTACCCCAAATGTATCTAATCCCCAAAAAGCTATGTATTATTTTTCTGTGGAATATCTTTAAAGTTTGTCAAGTTTTTGACTACGTTCACTCATGATTTATGGTGCCTTCCTTCTTAATTCAACCAAAGTTTCGCTTCTTGGTTTCTGATCATGTAATTGCATATTTGACAAGTCTCAAATACATTTAGATGAGGAAAACTCAAAGAGAAGTATCCTTTGGTTAAATTTCTTCACAAGAGAGAAATTTGTTGGTGTATTACAACTGATTCTGTCTTAATCTCCTCAACAAACACGGTCTATCTTACTTGTGCTGGTCTCATTTTTCTATAACAAAAAAAAAATTCTCGCATGTAATTCAATCAGGTTGACAAAGGTCTTTTCTCAGAGCATTATATATAGCTACAATGTGTCTTCTAGATTCTCCTGTTTTGTTAACTGCAGTTAGTTTGATGCAGACCTTTTCTGATCACTTCATATTACAGTATGACAAAAGATAAAATTTGATGAGTTATAATATATATTGTAAATTTTCACTTGAAGTGTATGGCATCCTGTAGAAGGTTTGGTGTTCTTGCACTAAAAACTATGAATTATGTAAGAAAGTGCTAACTAAAAGGAAGGAGTGGTTTGTGTTTGTTCAACTTAGTGTTTTATTATTGGCATATTAAAGTGTTATGTGAATAATAAATTATTAAATAATTTATACTACACAGTGAACTTGTTGCTCTCTAATTTGCTACTTGACAATACTTTATATATTTTTTTAAGAGGTAAATAAAATTTGGCATTTTTTTTTATCAATATTTACTCAAGTTGCTGCAATGTTGAATGAAGTGTAGTGTTAAGATTTTTGTAGTTTCTTGCAGTCCAGTTTCTATTGAAAAGAGTTTTTTTCATATCTTTTATACAGGGTTGTCAAGAGTAGCCGCCTACTTAGTATTGGCTGGCTACTATCCTTGGCATTTCTTTACAAATGGCGTTTTTTTAAATAAAATATCCCTGGACTGGCTGCTTACTTTGACAACTCAGCCATCTATTTCAAACCTTTCTGACAACTCTGTTATACTTCTAGATTTCTTTCTTTATTAGTTGAGAGAGATACTTGTAACATCAATAACCCTATTTTAAGAAAGTGTAGTCTAGAAGGAAGTTCTAGATTATTATTATTTGCATTGATTATCTTACAAATACAGGTCAAATTAATACTAATTTTAAGTACTTCATAAGTTTATTCCAGACATTACGTCAGTCTAGTCAATTCTGATTATTGGTTTAGTTCATTTCCTCCTATATGTGTGGTGGTAATTGCTATAAAAGTTGATGAACTACTTGTTTGTTCCAGATGCTGTGCTGTGTTACATAACTAGCAAAGGTTAATTATAAAACTACAGTATGAGTTTAGTACATCCTGTATGTAGCACTAGTGATTTTCAGAATTTCAGTTAAAAGGTGGTTGAAGTCTACCCTGGGTCTTAACCGTTTCACTTTCAGTAATGGTGAGAGTCAAATAATATTATTGACTAAACATACAAAAAGAGGTATAATTTTAACATTACAAGATTTTGTTGTGAGGCTTAAAACTTAAATTTATGTATCATTTTCTCAGCAAAGTCACCCAGGGTGTGAAGTGATTATTATGAAAAAGAAAACACAGACTGTTTTACAAAACTTGATGTATGTAAAGTGATATCTATGAAATTTTTGATGAGATAGAAAACAGACCTGATCAGTTGCCAGATTAGGGGTAAAATATTTCTTCCTCAGGGTGAAGAAGGGTCTTGCATGTTCTGTACATGTTCATTATATCTGTTGAACAGTTTGCTTTAAGTCTCATTTGCTGACATATATTTTGTTGGCTGGACATTTCAGAATGTTTTCATTCTCCAAAAAGAAAAAGGTGAAGTAATTTTAGAGTTTTGTGCTTTGCAGTTACTGCTAGAGTTGATGTTTGTTAGCAAAACACTTCTTTTGGTGTTGCATCCTGCTATTATATTTTGTGTTGAATCTTTTTACAAGAGTGGTTTTACATAGGTACATTGAAGGTAAGATTTATTTCACCAGATTTCATTATACAAGAAGTCGGAAACAATGATATGCATGACTTCATTGCTTATATTAGTCTGCTTCACTTTTGGTACATTTTTAGTAACATCTACACAAAAGGAGGCTTGTTTCTTTGCACTGCGTGTTAGTGAATGCACCATTGATCAGAAATGGAGCTTAATTGTATCCCTGTAACTTGAAAATCACAAAGAAACATTACCTATCAGTATGTTAGTTTAAGATCTCCAAGCTTCCTTTATTAGTTAACACACAAGTAAAAAATGTTTACCACTGTGAAATGCTGTGAAGCATCTTTTGCTGTAAAATCTGTTCCTTGCATTAATGATCAGAGTTGTTGAAATGCTTCTGATTGTTTTTCCCTGGTTGATGTTTTAGATATTTTCTTTGAACATGTAGAAAATTTACTCTTTTGCCCTTTGCATTGGCAGTTTTTTACGTAATATGTCTTGAGTTCTCTTACAAAAGTCCCCTTTGTTCCAACATTTTCTTTTGTCAAGACAGACATGGTCAGTATAAAAAGAACAAAAGAATTGGAGTGTTAATCTTTGTTTACTAGATTCACTCATTTTCCTTTCCACTGATGCCGAATTTTCTGGAGTGTTGAACTATTACTTTTTTGACTTAAGAAGTTTCTGGGCTTTGAACAACTTTTTCATTAAAGCAACGTTAAAGTCAAAGGGTCCTTTAACTTATCCAGCTCTTTCATACAAGACAGCTGTGTGCAGTAGTGGATTTTGCCTGTCTTTGTATTGAAAGGAGTGCATTCATGGCTGCAATCACCAGTTCAATCAGATTAACTGTTCCAAAAATTGTAAGTGATTTGGAGTTCCTAGGTAGCTTTAATTTATTAGTTAATTTGTGACATCTTCCATATGTCACACTGTTACAGTATAATCCATTTGACAGGGAATATTGCTCAAGTAAATATCATTATTGCAGAAAGATGCAAAGCCTGTCCACTCTTCAGTCCTTTTTATGGCCAAAGTCACCCAAAATCCAAAATTTAATGTTGTTAAATCTATAAACACAGGTAATATATTGTATGTAAAAGAAGTGCTCATTGGCTTTCATTTTATTGGCAACACTTAAAAATGTCATCCCCACATTTAATTTATGGTAGAACAACTTTACACAGCAAATTAATATACAAAAACTGCCAACACTTTTTGAGTTAAAGGTGTGAGATTGTAAAGGACCTGATGATGTCCAAAGATTTCTGAAGATGTTTCAAAATTTTCCTTTGCCCTGCTAAAAAGTTACTAAATTCACCAGAAAGTGATTTTATACCAAACAGACATTAAATTTGGAGGTCTGGGTGAATGTGTGACCATTCTCTTCCTGCTTTGGTTTAAGTATAAATGTGCCAGTTAACATCATCGTTTCATGAAATTTACCAAAAATTCCAACAGTAGGATCTGTCACCAAAATGAGCACAAAGGCATTGAAAGAGGATATAAATAACAAGGTAAATATAAAATTAGGCACTGATGGACAAGCTTGAAAAAGATGAAAACAGATTGGCATATCAGTTTTTCAAGGTTTATTTTTGTTGGTTATAACTTTTCGTAGAATGCTTGGGAGACATATTTGTTTGAGATGAAGCTGTGTTTTTGTCATAATCTTATTATTTACAAAGGATTTATTCACTAATGTTGAGTTCCTCAGGGGATATGTACATAATTGGCATTACCGTATTTTCTCAAATAATAGCCGTCCCTCGATTAATCGCCTCCCTCAAATAATGGCTCCACTTTGAATAATCACCTCCCTCAAATAATCGCCCCTCTTTGATGGAAATATTTGAAATAATCGCCTCCCTCAACTAATCCCCCCCCCCGACCCCTCTTGCCATCCTCTCTTTCTTTTATCCCCTCCTTGTCAAGTTTAAGTGGAATCTGATCCAGAAAAACTGATCAGTGATGATTCAAGCTCTGAAAATAAATCAAGGAAAAACTTGGAACACTTAAAAAGGGATATAATGGGATAATAAAACAAAAAATTTATGGCACGGGTTCTGGTGAGCAATATTTGAAATAATCTTCTCCCTCGAACAGTCTGTCCCTTTTGAAGCGAAGAAAGAAATAATTGCCCCTTTGTTAATATTTGAGGATATATTGAAAAACTGAACTAGACAGCCGTGATGGGGCCCTGTTAATGCTGGGATACACTTTATCTTTCTCAAGCATGAGCTGATGTTACATCAAATTTTTCCATCTTAAGTGTGAGATTTGGTAGTTACAGTAGTACTCTACAGTCTAACCATGTTGAGACAGACACTAAGGGGGCCATAGAAAGTGTTCGTCTTTACTGAGTGTCAGTACAGTTTAAGCAGGTTGAATTGAGCGGAAATGTAAGGCCTAGAGGCAAGGAAAACTGTCTGTAATAACGAGGTGTTTGGATTGAGCGGGTATCCATAAAGCAGCCCGGTTGGACTGTATTCCACTTATAAGAAAGCACTGCTTAACACAGCTGTACAGTTCTACATGTACCTTTTATACAAGTTTTTGTTTCCAAAGAATTTTGTCCGTGAATTTGAAAGTTAAAACCACTGCTTGTTCAACAATATAAACAGTGTTTTACATCGACACACCTTATTTCCTATCCACTTGTGCCGTAACTAACTCAAGGAGCAAATTGTTTGAATTCTTACATTTTTCATGACAAGTACATGTAGCTTTTTTATGAATATAGTTAGGCCATTCCAGTTACAGAGTTGGTGCTGTACATTGCTGATGCCATGGTAATTTTTGGAAGGAGCTAACATGATGAGCCATGGACTACATTGTAGTCATTATTTGCAATCTACCAATGATTCCTGACTAAAATAATCTTTGTGTCAAATAGACAGTATTTTTGCTACAAAAGACTTGTCTTTAACTGTCCTTTTTATCTTCAATTTTCACTACATATACCATAATAACCCTTAGATG
Source organism: Porites evermanni (assembly GCA_942486025.1). Lineage (NCBI taxonomy): Eukaryota > Metazoa > Cnidaria > Anthozoa > Scleractinia > Poritidae > Porites > Porites evermanni. The sequence goes on along the minus strand of CALNXI010001565.1, from coordinate 6,851 downwards.
TTGATTTGAGGATAGTATGTACATGTGATATTTCAATTAATGTAGTGTAGGTTTTTGAAATTCAAACTTTATCCTGATTCGTGCAGTTTGAAATCATTTTAAAACTACATGTTCTTGTACTGACAGAAATGTGTGTTTTTATGCAGTCCGCATAACAATGGAACATTTCAAAATACATTATTATTTCTATTCTTCACACTACACCAAAAGCACATACTTCTCCCTTCCAAAGTTGGCAAAATGAAGTTGGAAAACTGCTTGCTTTTATTAAAACTCAGCTAGTTTACACATGTAGCTACATGTATGAATGTTTTATGCTGGGCTGGCTGCAGGTGACAGCATAAATGTCCAATTCTTGCATACTTAGTTCTAATATCACTTTAATGTTAATATTGCTATAATTTGTTGCCCCTTTTATCTTTTTGTCTTCCGCTATCTCCCCGTACCCTGTGTGTTTCATGTGCAAAGAAAGATTTAAAATTTGCTCTCTTTTTCAGGCAAAATTTCAGTGCTTAACTGTAAAATGTTACCTGCAAAATAGCCTTTTTTTTGCATACATATTTAATGAGAATCTTCTGGTGGTTCTCATTTTATGAAATATCAACAAACAGCAATGGTTTTATTTATTTATTTTTGTTTTACATATAAAAATTGGTAAATCCCAGACTTTTTTTTAAGGGTGCTTCTTTCAAACCTAGTATTGTATATCTTTTTTGCAAGTTTATCCTTGAGTGGCATTCTCTTCCTGTGAATGTTTGAGTTAAGAAATGTAAATTAAACCTATAGTGAGTATAAATGACTGTGATGTACCTGTCAGGTTTTTGTTTGGAGCCAATCACATCGTTCAAAATATGAATTGATGAAAGATGAATTCGTAAACTTTATGCACGTAGTATGTACATCTGTGACATTACTATGCAGAGTCTTCGCTACAAAGCAGAAAAATTCTTTGATGTTGAAATTAATACATAAACTAATTCATCTTGCATTCATGAATTAGTATTTACATCTGGAGCTGTTATTGAAGTCATTTTTGTGAATATTGTGGGGAAATTATTAAGCCACATTGGTGGATTGGAACTGTCAAGGAGAGTCAACTCTACAAGTGGAATATATTTAACACACTCTGTTGTTGAGCTAAAGGTCTCTCTAACATTCCATTATACCGCTTTTTTCTGTGGCTGTAATAATCCTTGCAGCACTTCTGATGGTAAGTTAATTTCAGTTTGAAGCTTATTGCACCAAAACGGACAATGATTTAATGCGTACAGGCCTGTGCTGTACTGTCAAAAGGGAATAGAAAAACAGATGATTCCTCAACCTGCCTTGTATAGTTAATCTTGTAAGTTGTGTATGACCCACTTACTTTTCATAATTTTGTTTGAAGTGTGTTTTCTCTCATTTTTGGTTGAAGATTTTCACTGTTCCAATGCCAAGCGAGTTATGTAATATGTTAATGATTGCAGGTAGCCTTTTGTAGACTGTTAAATTAGCATAAGTTTACAACCAAGTAATAATATTATTAGCGATATACCAGCTTATCTTACATTATGTGCACATGTAAAAACAAATTTCATTCCTTACATTTTGCATAAGTGGTATACTTTTCCATTTTTTCCAACCCAGTCAACTAAGTGATTATATATAAATCCACAGAAGAGTACAGTACATTTTTTTACATGTAAGTTAAATTGCTTATTGATAAGTCACCCAGACTCTACAGTTGGAAACCACATGTTAATATTGTTATTTGTGCTCTGTTCAAGAATGTTCACTTGAACACTGCTTTCACTGTGAAACATAAAGAATCGTAGAGTCTTGAAAATTGTGGACACTTCTATTAATTGAACACATATTTTGGTATTTTATGAGGCTTTCTTACTCTATACACACCATTCAGTAGAGGGAAAGAAAAGTACAATCTGTTATTTTGTAGCTCTAGGGGTGTTGTGGACAGACCTGCAAAAATAGTCTGATATTATTAATTTTTTTGATAAACCAGCTAACCTTTAACAGTTAACATCTGTTATTTTACCTCACAATAAATTATTATCATCGCTGTCTAGTCTTGCCTATAGACCTACATGTACGACACTGTAAGGTACATTTTTTAACAATTCCTATCAAAGAAGGAGTGTGATATTTAAGCTTCTCTTTGAGTACTTGTGGACGTCGTTTTTTTTGTGTGTTACAACAACAACAACAACAACAATGTATTTATTTAAAGAAATATAAAGTTTACAATACTTCATGTCCTGCAAATAGCTATAATGATAATCTAGGCAGGACAAGACTTTAACTAAAGACGTTATTAAATTACATAAGAAAAAAAGAAAAGAAGAAATACAAAAACATAGAGAAAGAAACACCTTACATATAAATTCAAGTACAAGGGATTTTGTTATTTGAAAAAGACTAAAATTACAACTGGAGGTATATACAACATATCAGGTTAACTTCACAAAATATTCTGTTAAATAATTAACATTCAAATAATTATCTTCATTACCTAGAACATTAAGGAGTAGTGATTTAATTTTTTTACGAAAAACAGAAACGTTGAGAGTCTTAACAGAAAGTGGAATAGAATTCCAAATAGACACACCAATCAGCCACCAATCAGTGTTCTAATCATCATTTCATTTCATTTCATTGCTTAATTCAGATTTACAATAATTTATTTCCTCACTGCCCACAAATTTAGTCTAGGTGGGCATTATCTATGTAAAACAGAATACACAGTAAAAATGGTGTTCGAAAGTAGTTTATCTAAACTGTACAAACGGTTAAGAGCAGAAGAAAAGTTACTTTCAGGTTGTTGTTTTCTTTCTTTAATGTTTGTATGTTGTCTTTACCCATGTTTTGTTCAAATAATTGTAAGTACTCCTGTAGAGCTCAGAACTACATGACCATCTTCCACACACACGTGACCATGCCTCATCAAGATTACATGTAATTGCATGGCAATGTGAACAACCGTCACACCGAGGGCAAACAGGAGCAGCAGGTTTAATAAGCAAAACAGAAGCTCTTAGCTTGCTGTGCTCACACATTTTGGCAGATTTCTTAGCAATTGTTGCATAACTTATACAAATCAGAATGGCAATGTTATGGTTGCTTTAATCTCTAAGATTGCTGTTCCATCAATAGTAATCGTGGCAACTTCAATTTCACAGGGAATGGCCATAGATCCTCTTAAGTATATGGGGAAATGGATTGTATTATCCATTGGAAAGAGATTTACCCAGTAGATAGCATTATCCATCTATCCAACAACAGGGCCCTCCTGAGTGTATTGTTCATTGCCTTTGGTTTTCATTACTATGATAATATTACACTGTATTAGAAAAGTATGTGGTTGAAGAAAATGTCCATACCTGCCTAATGGATGATGAGTGTTAAAATTCAAGGGGAGGGGATCTTAAAGGTAAAAAAGGCAATGCATGTACCCATACTGCATTTTCCTGGGAGGGGGTTGGAGGGGTGGGGATTTAAGGGGTGGGAAAGGGCTTTCGAACCAAACTACCCTCCACAGGAAGTTTGTTATTTTTCTGGAACAGCACATTTTAAAGAGCATTTATTTGTTATTTCTATTTTTTTTATTGTCTAAACAGGGCTAAATGTAATATTAAAATATATACTACAAATTTTGTATGATAGATAGTATGCAGTTAAGTTAAAGATATGCATTATTATATTACTATTTTTGAAGCAATGCTAATCATATGTCCTTGACAATGGGAGGTGGCTTCATGTAACTTGCTCATTTTATATTCCATTTTGATACATGTACATGTCTGTCTTGAACTCCTGTGCTTTGCAGTGTAAACCTCCCTATAAATTCAAACCAGCTTCAATAACTTAAAATATATGTACTTTATTACAGCTCTGTCATTTCTTAGTATTTTTATTGTTTTCCTTTATAAATATGCACCCAGATTTTGATCATAACAACTTCTAGGTAGACCCAATTTAAAAATTTGACTTCCAGAAACTTCTGCTTTGAATATTGTTTAGAGGCAGCTTATGAAACATTTATGACATATTCTTCATGCAGCTTCTTTGTCATAAATTAAGCAATGTAAGAGATTCCCCTTTGATGTTCAAAAGTATGACTTAACATCTTGTTTTCTGTGTAACGTTTTTAAACTACATGTACAGAGTACATTAAGTGTATTTGGGTGCTTTAAGATTACTGAGGTTTTTAAGAGTCCACCATGCTTAAGTCCTTGCAGCTGAATTGTAAAATTGTTTGAACTTCAGAGTGGTGTAGATAGATTAAAAACCTGTTTACACGAGACTAAAATACATGTATCATTGTTTTGGGGTGTTGTGTAATCTTCAGTTAGTTGATAAGAGGCGGGTTGGTGGATGGGTATACATCGGCAAGGGGACAAAACTTGTATTTTTCTTATTCACATGAAACATTTAGTAGTTTTATAATAATTCCAGACAAGCCTCAAATTACCATTTTCAAAGCTAGGAGATCATCAATAATTTATGTTGTAGATAGGCAGGGCAGATTATAAGACTTTTAGCGGTATAATTTTTGTTCTTATTTTTTATTGATATTAAGGAAGGACCTTTGGCAGGAATTTAACAGTTCTCATAGCAGTTGGATGTTACCTTATTTGTTGACAATAATTATTATTGTTTTCCAGAAGGACATCAGAAAAGAATTAACATCATGTGCATATTACATGAGTAGGGTTTCACATCTGATAATTAAGACATGCGTACGTGGATATTGCTGAGAGGTGCTTGCATTTATAGTAACACCTCTAAATTCTCTTAGAAGGGATAGAATGTGCAAAGCTGTGATCTTAAGCTTATCAATTGTCACATTTAACCCTTCTTTCCATGGTTCAGTTCACTGTTGTTAATTTTGAATCACTTTATGAATGTCTACAGCTCTGTAGCATTGATGTAAACAAATTACCAATGATGACTAAATTATCCCAATTCACAGTGAATTTTGGGTGAGTCATGACCAAAATTTGCATTTTAAGCAACTTCACAAAAGCTGAGACATTGTGAAGAATTCTGTGTCAGAAATGAACATGCATGTATGGCTATAAAGAAACCAGTTTTTTCCCAGTTGCTGTTCCTGTGAAAGGAGAAGACCTGTATGGTTACTATTGTCTAAGTTGCTCTTCAAGTGGATCCTCAGAATCAACAATGTTGCTCTTTGACTGGGTTGGTTGTATTTTATTTTGTTTTGCTCATTCTGTGGGGCAATATAAGGTCAACGTTTTAAAAGATTGGGACTAACTGATTTGTAACACATATAGAATATCAAGGGAGTTCAAATTGATTTTGCGACTTTGTAGATGGGATGAAACTAGTTTACTTTTAATGTCAACAAAAATTCATAATAGTTTATCGTAAACATTTTTTATAGCCATCATTGTTGTACAATCAGTGACTAAAATCAATGTTTCTACTGTTTACTTCCATAAATAGAGGTCCTTTTTTGTCTTTAAATATTTTTATTTGTGTATCATACATGGCTAAGAGAGTCCCATTGTAATCATTGTTTTTCAAATAGTGTTTTTGGATGATTTAGTTCTGTCATCAAATTTTTTAATTTATGTTTTTTTGACTTAAGGTTATTTTGTGTAAACTATGCAGTCTCACTAAGTTTATGGTTTTTAAGAGTGTTTTTGTTTGCAAGTGATGATACATTTCTGAGATTTTTAAAACTATAGCTGTAGTACTGTGCATGCATCTAAACAACGAGGCAGATTTTTTTCTTGGTATGGTTAAGAATGGATCATTTTACCTTGTACGTACTTGTCATTTATAAATTTACCTTTGTATTCTGGATTGAAATTACTTGATTACAATTTCTTGTTTTCTCAAGTTCTTTTGTTATGTTTAATTCGGCAAAAATCTATACCTATATTTATATTAAAATAAAGGTTAAAAATCTTTTAAGAAAATTTTTATCACCTTACATGCATATTACTTATTTTTACGGTACTTTAAGTTTGTACATACCAATAGCTGCATGAAGATTTCCAAAGAACTTCCAAGGAAGGGACATCCTGGGCACCCACCCCCACTTAGCGATGCAGTTGTTAAATCCTGTTATGTTCTGTTTGGATTATTAACTTGTTTCTAATTATTATTTGAATAGTGGGGCTTTATGCCAGCTGGAAAGCTAAAGCTGAAGGGCCACTATAAAACAAACCTTTTTTTGTTAAAAAGGCCATTAATTTGTTCTCAGCTCAGTTCCCATCTCAGTCTGCATCTAACTTTGTGGTTACAAACTTTGCAGGATTTTGATAACCAACATCGGACTTCTGATACCAGTAGCCTAGAAGAAGAGAGAGAAAATGCCCGGCGGGATCTTCAGCGAAGAGCTTTGGAGGCCTTAGAGGCAGCAAGGGTATGTTGAAACAACTTGGCTGGATTTTATTAGTTGTTTTGTTTAATCCTTTCACTTTAAAATTCATAAATGAAACTTATGATGTAATCCATTCAAATTAAATCTCTTTGGCAGAACTAGTACTACAGCTGTATTCAATTCTAAGGATTTTGCGTATTCAACTTGTTTATTCATACGCCCTTGAATCATGTTACTCCAAAACAAAATCGTATCTTTTTTATAACTTTGTGTGGAGTCCTGTTATGAAGATATGCATGATCATTATTGAAAATACAGGAATAAACCTCTTACATAATAGCGACATACATATTACTTTCGTTATTCTCTTGATAATGATGATAATTAGCCTTTCTGACCTTGTTTGAAAGTAACAATTCTTTTGTATTTTGCACCTGCTAACAAGGTCAGAAAGGCTAATTATCGTACATACAAAAGAATACATATATTAATAGGCCGCCTT